>WSTS01000021.1:0-68228 GCA_019627755.1 Serendipita sp. 411 | reverse complement strand
GCCACCGACATACCTCCAAAACGCCTTCCTCCGCTCTGAACGGAATAAAGGTCACTGTGTTTGCATACAATATACCAGATTGTGAGACGTGGGCGAAGGCGTGATACGTGGGTCACTTCGCAATGCCTCGAAAGCGATATCGCTGTTGTTGTAGGTAAGTGGAGGTGAATGTCGATAGAAGAATGCTAAGGACGCGTTAGATAACATGCTTTAATACGAATAGCATCATACAGACATACATTTATTGATGTCCACAAGAAGACATTTGGCGATAAAGATCAGGTATTACACTACGTTACCGTCATAAAACAGGGCATCTACACGTTAGTAGCGAAAACGAGTACATCGAATGTGCGAAAAGTAAAGTGGAAGACTACAAAATACTACCACTACGAATCACCAGAGAATGTAGACTCCTGTCTTGTGAGCATCCGTCTCTCTGATGGCTCATATGGCGGCGGGGAATCGTCCCTTCGATTGGTGTGATGGGACGTTTCTCTCCCCGTGCTGGGGCGATAATGTGCATCCCTCGAAATACGATGAATTGATGATGCACCATTAGGGCCATCCACAGTTGACGGTACATTCCTCGGACTACCGTAACTGTTCGGCTTATTGATGGGCAACAATCTCGCAGGTATCGGCTCCTTGCGGAAAGTTCTCGACCTTCCCAATGGCGATATCGGTGATAATCGATCCATAGCGGAATGTTCATGAAGAGGTGAGGTAGGTGAAAGAAGTTGTATGGCTGATGGCGGCGGGACCAATTCGCTCTGGGCGAGGTGTCCCTTCGCCGTTTTCCGGACTGGAGGTGGAAATGAAGCCAACGCGATGTCATCTAGTGGAAACGGTGTGATATTCTCCAGAATGTTAGAAGATGATGATTCCCGTTTTGGCCATAGAATGTTTATGCCAAACTTCTGGATTGAGGAGATCGCACCGGAAATCTTCAAACCGAGCGAGTCTAACCAGACGCGATGGACTCCGAGTATATCAGAGCCCAGTCCAAACATGAGGAAAAATAGGATCCCATTAATCGGGATCGCGATGAGGAAACCGACAAAGTGACTCCAATGCCCCAGGTGCTCTCGATGGGATGTATGGACGAGAGGAAGTTGTCTCAGATTGTCTCGGATGTTGAAGAGGACGTACCATGGACGACCTTCCTCGTCCAAAAGCTCATGTTGGTTTATGATCAATGGTATCAGGCTCCACAGGAAGCCGAAAGGCATCCCAACAAGATGAGCTATGACAATTGAGAGGTATCTTAACGCTTGGCGGTTGGAAAGCTTTCGATAGGGAGTCTGTTCAGGTGCGCCTAGTCCAGTCGCATCGAGGGTCGATCCATATCGACGAGCACGCCAGATATTGGAGGCGGTGAGAACTAGAAAGAATTAACACAAAAGAAAGAGTATAAATTAGACGTACGACTATAGTAGACAGATGCAGCAGCTATCAACCCTAAGGGGACAGTCTGCGTGAAGAAGGATTGCAACGACGGTTCGTCAGTTGGTACCGGTCCGAGGTCCTCTACTATCCTGTATCGTCCTCTGGTGGCTGTCATGACTAGGAATTATGGATAGAATCAGCGTCATACACTCGTGCAAACGACTGAAGACTCACGGAGAGGTGACCACAGGAGTGGAATACCAATGCAAAGGAAGGCATCGACGTAGTTATATCGTCTACGCTATAGTGTACGGTTGAGTAAACGCGTCACATGAGCAAAAGTTGGAGAGTGGCCGTGCCGAGTACCTTGTCGACGATTTTCAGCAGCGATGAAGGCCTTGTGATATTACATGTGAATTTTCCGCAGCAAAGGACGCTAAGATATAAAGTTATCGGATAGACATGAATAATCCTGGCCGCTATAATGCCAACATCAGCGTGTAATCCGGCCATGGTAAGGAAGGGAGTACCAATATCGCTATATATAGGAGCATCAAAGACTCTGTTTCTCCATATACACATATTGACGGCGATTAGAATGCTTCCGAGAGCAACCCACAGAACGTAGAATATCAAAGCGAAGATCCTCGTCTTGATGATCCCTGGAAGAAGAATTATACAGCAAAAGAAAGAAAGAAACGATAGGATAGGGACAGCTGGAAAGAGAGGTGAGAGGCCGAGAGTAGCTGGGGTCTGCCCGACGTCGTCCATCTGAGCAAGCAGTTGTGGAAGCGGGGCAACAAGGTGATTCGATCTAGGCAAAAATGACAGCGGTGCATGCGAGCTTTGATACAAAGGGGGCAATCTATCTTAAAGAGGCAAGGTACCACCGGGGTTGTGGTCAGTATAATAATAAATGTCGCTCCTTTACGCTATCCAATGTCCAATGATTTTGCAATAGGAACACGGAAAATATCATTGCGCTTCAACTTTGCGTGTCGAGCGTGTGCATTAGAACCAGTGCAGCAGAACCAATGCGGCGAACATAACAAAAGGCATCGACACCGCCCTGAAACTAGGATGATGTTTGAAGGTAGTGAATCCTTTCGTGCGTAAGACCGTTCTGGGATTGAAGTTGTGGCCTATCGAAACTGGCACTGGGGAAGCTGGAGGAGGGACATGCGAATCAACCTACAAACTTGCGGGTGCCACTGACCGGCGGGCATCTGCCTCTAAACGGTTTCTTCGTCTCCTCCGCTCGGAACGGAGATCACAAAAGTCGCTGATTCTGCATTCAATCATGTCTATGAATAGGCGTAAGTTACATCGTAGAGCCTCGCAACAAACCGCAGCTATGTATGTGAGCACGCATGGCCACTTGCTACATTATATTACTTTTATAAGAAAGAGATGGATACATATTAGATGCGGGAGCGACTACATCGAATATCGAATGCCCGAGATATATGGTGATCGACTACAAAGGACGGCTATTTCGAGAACTACCATAGGGGGTGGGTTCCTCTCCGGCTGGCCCATACGGTGGTGGACAATCACTCCTCGAATGGTTGATGGAATTGTTGTGATCGAACATAGATGATGCGTTTCTTGGACTACCATCATTGTTCGATCTATTGACGGTCAGCACTCTTGCGGGTATCGGCTCCTTGCGGAAAGTTCTCGAGCTCTCCGACGGGGATACCAGTGATACCTGATCCACAGTGGAGTGACCATGAGGAGGTGATGTAGGTGAAAGAAGTTGTATAGCTGTTGGCGGCGGGACCAATTCGCTCTGGGCGAGGTGTCCCTTCGCCGTTTTCCGGACTGGAGATGGATACGAAGCCAGTGCGATGTCATCTGGTTGAAACGGTGTGATATGTTCCAGAACGTTCGGCGATGATGGTTCTCGCGTTGGCCATAGAATGTTTCCACTAAACTTCTGGATTGAGGAGACCGTACCAGAGATCCTCGAACGGAGCGAGTTCAACCAGACGCCGTAGATTCCGAGTATATCAGAGCCCAGTCCAAACAGGAGGAAAAATAGGATCCCACTAATCGGAATCGCGAAGAGGAAACCAGCAAAGGGATTCCAAAACCCCATTTGCTCCCGATGGAAGGTATAGACGAGAGGAAGTTGGCGCATATTGTCTCGGATGCTGAAGACAAGATACCATGGACGACCTTCGCCGTCCAAAAGCTCGTGTCGATATATGATTAATGGCATCAGGGCCCACAGGAAGCCGAAAGGCATCCCAACAAGGTGAATTGTCACGAGTGCGAAGTATCGCAATGCTTGCAGGTTGGAAAGCTTTCGATAGGGAGCCCGTTCAGATGCACCCAGGCCAGTCACATCGAGAGTCGAGTCAGATCGACGAGCATGCCAGATATTGGAGGCGGTGAGAACTAGAAAATGTTACGACGGGAAGAAAGAGTATAGAAGAAACTTACAACTATGGTAGACGGATGCAGCGGCGATAAACCCTAATGGGACAATCTCGATGAAGAATGATTGCAACGACGGTTCGTTGTTTGGTACCGGTCCGACGTCCTCTACTATCCTGTATCGTCCTCTAGTGGCTGTCAGGACTAGGAATTATAGCCAGAATCAGCGTCATACACTCGTGCAAACGACTGAAGACTCACGGAGAGGTGACCACAGGAGTGGAATGCCAACGCAGAGGAAGGCATCGATGTAGTTATATCGTCTACGCTATAGTATATGGTTGAGTAAATGTATCACTTGAACAAATGCGAAAGAGTGGGAATACCTTGTCGATGACTTTCAGTGACGATGAGGGCCTTGTGATATTCCATGTGAATTTTCCGAAGCAAAATGTGCTAAGATATAAAGTTATCGGGTATACATGAAGAATCCTGGCCACTATATGTCAACATTAGTGGGAAACCCAACCAGCTTGTAAGAGGGCGTACCAATATCGGCGTATATAGGAGCGTTAAAGGTCCTCTTTCTCCATATACACATATTGACACCGATAAGCAGGTTCCCAAGGCAAAGCCACGCAACGTAGAATATCAGCGCGAAGATCCTGGTCTTAACGATCCCTGGAAGAAGGAGCATACAGCAAAGAAATGAGAGAAAGCATAGAATAGGAACAGCTGGGAAGAGAGGTGAGAGCCCCAGGGCCGCTGGGGTTTGCTCGATGTCCATCTCTGGCAAGTAACGACGAGCCTGCAGTCGTGGAAGCGGGGTAACAAGTCGATTTGAGCTAAGCAAGTATAATAGCCGTGCATGTAGGCTTCGGTACACAAAGGAAGAACTCTGTCCCAAAGAGGCAAGATTGAACCGGGGCAGTAAACCGCCACAGAATCTAATATCGCTCTTTTCCCCTTCCCTGTGCCTAGTGATTTCTAACAAGATACGCCAAATATTATTACAATTCTTCGACTTGCGGTCTTCCTACGAGGTGGCGCGCGCGTGTGTGCTGCTTGTTAGTGTATATCTACGTGAACCGGTAATTATAGGATCAAGGGAGCGAGCGTAAATCCATCGACACCATCCTGAAACTAGAGTGAAGCATGAAGACAGTGGATCAATCCATATATAGAACTGTTCTGGGACTGAAGTTGTGACCTGTTGGAGGTTGGGGGGACAATCAACTTGCAAAGAGTTGCGGGTGCCAATGACCGGACATGCATAACTCCAAGCAACTTCTTCGCATCTTCCGCTCTGAACGGGGAACAGAAAAGGTTGTTGGTTCTGCATTTGATCTTGCCTGTGAAAGGGCGTAGGTCACGTTGCAGAAGAGCCCGGAGACCAAACTTGACAAACTGCGGTAGCATGTGAGCAGGTTTAGCCATTCGCTACATTGTTACCGGTATAAGAAAAGGTACTAATACATGTTAGCAGCAGAAGCAATTACATCGAGTATCCGAGAAATTAGGTGATCGACTACAAATTTCGAGAAAGGCCAGAAGGTACGGAGCCCTCTCTGGCTGGTTCATACGGCGGTGAACAATGTTTCATTGAATGGTTGCGACCGTGCGCTTTGTTCCTCGCAATACTGCAATAAGGAAAGGGGTCCTTCGGAGTGCCACGACTGGAGGATGCATTGTTCGGGTTATTAGCACCGGACAATGGTTCTCCTGGACTACTATAACTGTTCGATCTATTGAGGGGCGACAATCCCTCAGGTATCGGCTGCTTGTGGAAAGTTCTCGACCTCTCCAATGGTGACATCGGTGATACCCGATCCATAGTAGAGCGGCCTCGAAGAGGTGAAGGAGATGAAGGAAGGAGGACAGCTGCTCCAGACGGAGCCGATCCACTGTGGGGGGGATGTCTCTTTCTCGTTGTCTGGACAGGAGGTGAATATGACTCCAACGCGATTTCATCTGGTCGAAATGGTGTAATATTTTCCAGAGCGGTCGAAGGAGAGGGTTCTCGTGTTGGCCATGGAATGTTCGTACCAAGCCTCCGAATTGAGGAGAGCATATTGGAGATCTTCAAACAGAGCGAGTCGAACCAGACGCGATAGATTTCGAGTATATCAGAGCCCAGTCCGAATAGAAGAAAGAATAGTATTCCATTGGTTGGAACAGCGACGAGGAATCCGGCGAGATTAATCCAATACCGAATTTCCCCCCGGTGGAATGTATAGATGAGAGGAAGCTGTCTGATATTGCCTCGAACATCAAAGACGAAGTACCATGGACGACCTTCGTCGTCCACAAGCCCATGTCGATATATGATGAATGGTAGCAACGTCCACAGGAAACCGAATGGCAGTCCGATGAAATGAATTATGACGAGTACGAAGTATCTTGACGTTTGGCGGTTGGAAAGCTTTCGATAGTGGGTCTGTTCAGGTGCACCCAAGCCAGTTGCATCGAGGGTTGAGCCAGATCGACGAGCACGCCAGATATTGGAGGCGGTGAGAACTAGAAATTGTTAGGGCGGAAAGAAAGAGTATAGGCTAGACTTACGATTATAGTATGTGGAAGCGGCAGCTATCATCCCTAAGGGGACAGTTTGGATGAGGAAGGATTCCACCGACATTTGGTACATTGGTAGTGGCCCAATGTCCTCTACTATCTTGTATCGCCCTCTAGTGGTTGTCAATACTAAGATTTATGGATAGAATTAGCGTCATGTACTTGTACAAAAGACTAAAAACTCACGAAGAAGTGACCACATGATTGAAACACCGACGCAAAGGGAAGCATCGATGTAGTTATTTCGCCTACGCTACAGTTCAAGGTTGATTAAAAGTGTCACATGAGCAAAAATAGTGAAAGTGGCCATGTCAAGTACCTTGTCGACGACTTTCAGCCACGACGCTGGCCTTGTGATGTTGCATGTGAATTTTCCGAAGCAGAATACGCTAAGATATAGAGTTATAGGGTAGACATGGATAATCCGAGCCACTACAATATCACCATCAGCGTGTAATCAAGGCATCATATGAAGGGGAGTACCGATATCGGCATATATAGGAGCATCAACGGTGCTATCTCTCCATATACACATATTGACGGCGATTAGAATGCTCCCGAGACCAACCCATGCAACGTAGAATATCAAGGCGAAGATCCTAGTCTTGATTATCCCTGGAAGAAGGAGCATACAGCAGAGAAATGAGGTAAAGCATAGAATAGGGACGGCTGGAAAGAGACGTGAGAAGCCCACAGACTCCAAAGGCTCCCCAAGGCCCATTTGTGGGAGCAACGATGGGGTCTGCAGTCGTGGAAGCAGAGTAACAAGACGATTCGAGCTAAGCAGTCATAATAGCCGTGCAGTGGACCTTTGTGGCATCTCAAAGAGGCAAGATGCAATCGAGGCTGTGGCCAGCAACCCCGCCACATGATCCAGTGTCGCTATTTACCTTGTAACAGGAACATCATTACTCGGGTCAAAAAATCTGCGAGTGCTCAACTTTGGACCTTCCCGTTATGTGGCACGAGTGTGTGAATGGTGGTCTTCAGCGAACATAATCGTCTTGAAACTAGAACTGGAACGATGCTTGAAGGCATTGAATCCTTTTGTAGAGCCTCTTTGGTATTGAAGTCGTGGTCTATTGGGACTCGCTCTAGGGCAGCAGGAAGAGGGAGAAATCAACCTGTAAAACGTCGCTGATGCCACTAGACTATCGCTCATGGCTCCAAACAGTAACTTCGTTTCTTCTGCGTTAAATTCTATTTGTGAAAGACGTAGCGATGGGAATACGTGACCACTCGCTACATTATATCACCTTTGTAAGAAAGATATTGGTACACATGAAATGCGGGAACGATCACATCGAATGTCCGAGAAATATATAATGTGTGTGTACTACAAATTACGGTTGTTTCGAGAGCTGTCAGAGGGGCCGGGTCCCTCTCTGTTGGGGCCATACGGTGGCGGACAATCATTCTTGTCCCTTGGATTGCTGCGACGAGGCGACGCATCGGCCAGAATATGAAGACCGAGTGATGTATCGTTCTGGGTATTGACACTGGACGACGCGTTTCTTGGGCTATTACGGCTGTTCAACCTATCAATGGGCACCAGTGCTATAGGTATCGGTTCTTTGTGGAAAGTTCTCAATCTTTCCAGTGGCAGTACCGGTGACTCCCGGTTTGCAGTGGGGCAAGTATAAAGAGGTGATGTAGGGGAGAAAAGGTGATTGGTTACCGGAGGAACTGGGCCTGCTTCGTCCCTCGCGACTGGGTAGACTTTCCTTGTCGCCTGCACTGGAGATGGAAGCCGTGCCAACGCAATGTCATCTAGTTGAAATGGTGCAATGTTCTCCGCATCGGTCGATGAAGGTCCTCGTGGTTGCCATAGAATTTTTGGAGTACACTTCTGGATCATGCTGGACGCCTTTAGACGGAGCGGGTCTAGCCAGACGCGATAGATACCAATGGTGTCAGAGCCGAGTCCAAACAAGAGAAAGAATAGGATCCCGTTTATCGGAATAGATACGAGGAAACCCATCAGGTGAAGACCATCATTGATATCTTTTCGATATGTTTTGTAGGTAAAAAGAAGCTGTTTCAGATTGTCCTTAATGTCGAAGGAAGTGTACCATAGTAGGCCTCTATCATCCACAAGCTGACTTCCGTACATGATGATTGGCAGTATGGTCCACAGAAAGCCAAGTATCATTCCTATGATGTTGCCAATTGCGAGTGCCAAGTATCGCAATGCCTGAATAGTGGAAAGCGGTCGATAGAGAAGTTGCCCAGAGATACCCAACGGGGCAGATTGGCGAGCGCGCCAGATATTGATACAAGTGAGAACTGGAAAATGGTAAGGTAGAGAAAAGAGGATTATAAGAATTTACCACTGAAGCGTACGGATGCAACGGTCGCCACAGCCATCGGGGTCATATGAGTAAGGAAGGATCCTAGCGTTGGTCGGTCAACTGGTGTCGGCCCAAAATCCTCTACTATCATGTAGCGTCCTCTAGATGTTATGATGACTAAGATATATCGATGAAATCAGCGTTATATGGTGATAGAAATGAGGAAAGACCTACGCAGAGGTGACCACAGGATTGAGACACCAATGCAAAGGAATGCATCGAAGTAGTTATATCGCTTGCGCTATGACATCCAGTTGAGTAAATAAGTCGATTCGAGCCAGAAGGATCGTTGCATCTCGGACCCACGGACCTTGTCAATGACCTTCAGCGAAGAGGCTGGTCTTGTGATATTCCACATGAACTTAGTGAAGCATAAAAAGCTGAAATATAAAGTGATCGGGTAGATGTGAAGAATCCTGACCACTGTACGACGGACATCAACGAGTGATTGGGTAATTGGGAGGAAGCACATACCAATGTCGGCATAGATGGGAGCGTCACGAGTGTTATTTCTCCATATGCACATATTGACACCGATCAAAACGTCTCCAACACTACACCACACCACGTAAAATATCAAGGCGAAGACCCTCGTTTTGATAAATCCGGGAAGAAGGAGCATACAACAAAGAAAAGAGAGGAGACACAAGACAGGAGTGACTGGGAAGAAAGGCGAGACTCCAAGGGAAGTTGCGGATGGCCCGTCGATCTCCATCGTTCCATGCAACGATAGCTACGGTCTGCAGCCGTTGATACAGAAAGGATGTGGAAGATGGGGGACAAGGTTATTCGAGCTAAGCTAGTAATAGTAGCGGTGCAGTACGGAATGGTTCCCATGTCTGTCCAAAATGGGCAAAATTCAACTGACATGGGATGGCCACCGCCACAATCACCTTGTACGCTTATCCCATATCCAACGCTTTTTAGAAGGGATACAACAAACACCAGTTTTCTTAGATGTTTCAAGTCTATGCAACCAAGTCATGAGCAACCTTACGGGCACCTCTGGTGTCCCATATGGCGTGCGGTCTCGTCGGGGATCTGTACGGTGAGCAGAAGAACAAATCGCAATTGTTGTATGTGAGCAGGTATGACCTTTCGCTACATTGAATTTCCACTATAAGGCATTTATACATGGTAGCAACAAAACAATTACCTGAGATGTCCGAGAAGTAAGATAGGTGTAGGAAGGTGATCGACTACAGAGCACTACTGTTTCGACAATCATCAGAGAGAGTAGGCCCTGGTCTGGGGGGTACCCGCCTCCCTGCTAGTTCATACGGTGGAGGACGATCGTCCCTTGGGCGGTTGTGACTAGACGTCTTGTCCCTTGGGCTGCCGCGATAGGAAGATGTCGGACTGTGACGACTGAAAGACGCATCCCTCGGGCTATCGGCACTGGGTAACGCGTCTCTTGGGCTACCATGACTGTTTGATCTGTTAACGGGTAACAGTCTAATAGGTGTCGGTTCTTTGCGGAAAGTTCTCGCCCTCTCCAATGGTGATATCGGTGATAGTTGACTCGTAATGAGACGGGCATGATGATGAGGTAAAACAGGTGAGGAAGGGGGGAAAGCTGCAGGAAGCGGGACCGCTTCATCCAGCCTGGGGTAGGGCCTCTTTGTCGAGTGTACTGGGGGAGGAAGCGGCTCCAGCGCAATATCGTCTGGTCGGAACGGCGTGAAGTTCTCTAGATCGGAAGTCCTCCGTAATGGCCATGGAATTATTGAAATAAACTTCCGGATCGTGTCGGACATCCTTTGAGAGAGCGGATCTAACCAGATGTGATAGATGCCTATTGTATCAGAGCTGAGTCCGAACATGAGGAAGAAAAGTATTCCATTGACTGGGACCGATATGATGAATCCCACTAGGTTGCCCCAACCATACATGTCCTCTCGATGAGTTATTGAGATAAGGGGAAGTTGTTTCAAGTTGTTCCGGATGTCGAAGCTGGTGTACCACGGTCGGCCTTTATCATCCACTATTTCATTTCGGTGTATGATGAGTGGTAGTAGGGACCACAAGGAACCAAAGGTCATTCCGGTCATATTCAAAAGTGAGAGGCCTGAGTATCTCCATGCCCGAAGAGTGGAAAGAGGTCGATAGAGAGGCTGCCCAAGCGTACCAATCTCAGTCAGACCGACCTGCGACCCAGATTGGCGAGCGCGCCAGATATTGACAAAAGTGAGGACTATAAGATGGTGAGACAGAGAAAAAGGCATAGAATTGGTTTACCATTGAAGTAGATGGACATGACGGTTGTGACCGCTAGAGGGACTGAACGACTGAGGAATAATCCCAACGTTGGTTCATCAACTGGTAGCGGTCCAATATCCTCTGCTATTGTGTAACGTCCCGCAGATGTGAGAGTGACTGATACATATAGCTGAGATCAGCATTATGTACTCGTACAATGGGGAAAGACCTACGAAAAGGTAACCACAGTAGTGAAATACCAATGCAAAGGAATGCATCGATCTTGTTATATCGCTTAAGCTGTGATATGAAGTTGAGAAAATGTGTCAATCCGAGCCAAGCGGAGAGAACGGTTTGCGTCAAGTACCTGGTCGATAAATTTCAGCGAAGATGCAGGTCTTGTGATATTCCATGTGAACTTTGTGAAGCAGAAAAAGCTGAGATATAGAGTTAGCGGGTAGACATGGATAATCTTGGCCGCTATAGAGCGACATGAGTAAGTGGTTGAGCTATAGCGAAGGTGCGCATACTGATATCTGCATAAATAGGAACACCACGAGTATTATTTCTCCATATACACATATTGACACCGATTAGTGCGTCCCCGAGGCCGATCCACACTACGGGGAATATCAAGGCGAAGACCCTCGTTTTGATGAACCCTGGAAGAAGGAGCATACAACAAATAAAGGAGAGGAGACACAAGATAGGAGCCACAGGGAAGAGATCTGAGAGCCCAGGAGAAGCTGGAGGGTCCTCGATGCCCATCGCTGGAGGCAACACGATGGGCAGTTGTTGACGTACGGTAAAAACGGACGTGGAAGAAGGGTAAGCCTGTTCGAGCCAACCCAACGTCAGGGCCATGCAATCTAGATTCACATGGCGCAGGGACGATCTCAAAGAGGTAAAATTCGACCGAATGGTTACTACCTATTACAAATTAATTTGTTACTGCCTTTGCGATTATCAAGTCTCCAATGATTTCTAGTAGAGGTGCGAATCTCTGCAGGTCTAAGCGATTGGGGCGTGAGCATGGAAGGGTGGAATAGCTCACGCTGTAGATTGAGCCTCAAGGACAAAAATACGATCTAATGTCCGCTATCAAAAGCAGGTATTGCCGCTCGCTACATTATATTACACGAAGGTAATGATACATGTCAGCAGGAGAGGAGCATACCGGGCATTGGTGAGACAAGATAATATAATAAACTACAGGGTGCTACCAATTCGGGGACCGCAAAGCGGCATGCGTCTTTGCTTGGGGAAACTCCGTCTTCTTGCTTGTGCATATGGTGGTAGGAAGTCATCCTTTGGGCCGTTGTAGGCGGGTGTCTTGTCCCCCGAGCTGCCGCGATAGGTCCATTGGACTATGACGACCGAATGACACATGGCTTGAGCTATCGACACTAGATAAGGCATCTACTGGACTACCATGACTGCTCGACCAATTGATGGGCAACAATCTCACAGGTATCGGTTCTTTGTGGAAAGTTCTCGCCCTCTCCAATGGTGATATCGGTAATACCTTACTCGTAATAGGACGAGCATGATGAGGTGAAATAGGTGAAGGAGGGGGGATAGCTAGAGGAAGTGGAACGGGTTCCCTCCGCGCGGCGAGGTGGAACTTCCCTGTTGTCTGTACTGGAGGAGGAAGTGGCTCCAGCACAATATCATTTGGCTGAAATGGTATGAAGTTCTCCAGATCGGAAGGTCTTCGTGATAGCCATGGAATTCTTGGGATATACTTCTGAATCTCCTTTGGACGCAAAGGATCTAAATAGATGCGATAAATGCCTATCGTATCAGAGCCAAGTCCAAACATGAGGAAGAAAAGTATCCCGTTGACTGGGACCGATATAATGAATCCCGACAGGTTATCCCACTCATCAAGTTCTTCTCGATAAGTTATGGAGGTAAGGGAAAGTTGTTTCAAGTTGTTTCGGATGTCGAAGCTGGTGTACCACGGTCGGCCTTTATCATCCACAATCTCATTTCGGTATATGATGGGTGGTAATAGGGCCCACAGAGAACCAAAGGTCATTCCGGTCATATTTAATAACGAGATTCCTGCGTATCGCCATATCTGAAGGGTAGAAAGTGGCCGATAGAGAGGTTGCCTAGGGGTGTCCATCCCAGTCGAACCGCCCTGCGAGCTGAATCGGCGAGTGTGCCAGAGATTGACACACGTGAGAGCTAGAAGGCGGTAAGATGGATGAAGGGACATGGAATAGATTTACCACTGAAGTATATGGATGCGACAGTCGTGACTGCCAAGGGCACTGTACGACTGAGGAAGGCTCCAAGTGACGGTTGCTCAGCTGGTAGCGGGCCAATATCTTCTGTAATTATGTACCGTCCCGAAGAGGTGATAATGACTAGTGGATATAGATGAGATCAGCGTTATATACTCGTGCAAATGAGGAATGGCCTACGAAAAGGGAACCACAGAAGGGGAATTCCAATGCAAATGAATGCATCGACCTTGTTATATCGCTTACGCTGTGATTTACAGTTGAGAAAGCGCATTCAGAGTCAAAGCGGAGAGAGTCAAGTACCTGGTCGATGACTTTCAGCGAAGATGCGGGTCGTGTGATATTCCAAGTGAACTTAACGAAGCAGAGGCCACAGAGGTATAGAACTAGCTGGTAGACATGGATAACCCGGGCCACTACATGATAGACATCAGTGAGTAGTTGAGATGTAGCAAAGAGGCATACCAATATCGGCGTAAATAGGAGCGTCACGAGTGTTGTTCCTCCATATGCACATATTGACACCGATGATGAGGCACCCGAAGCTGATCCACACGACGGAGAATATCAGGGTGAAGACCCTCGTTTTGATGAACCCAGGAAGGAGGAGCATACAACATAGGAAGGAGAAGAAACATAGGATAGGAGCAGCAGGGAAGAGACCTGAGAGTCCGGGAGAAGCTGGAGGGTGCTCGATGCCCATTGCTGCAGGCAACATCGGGCAGCTGTTGACACGGAATGGGCGTAGATTAAGAAGGGCAAGGCTATTCGAGCTAACGTAACATAAGGGCCGTGCAATCTAGATCCATATGGAGTAGGGGTGAATCCTCCATCTCAAAGGGGTAAGATTCAACTTATTTAATGGTTATCACCAACAAATTAATTAGTTCGTTATTGCCTGTTCCGTTTATCCAATATTAATATCCAACGATTTTTAGAAGAAAACTGTAATGAATAACATTACTAGGTATTGCAGGTCAACGCGATTAGGTTGTAAGCATCAGAAGGTAGAATAGCTCACGCTGCAGAGCTTCAAGGACGAAGACAAATGCGTTATCAAGAGCAAGCATTGCCGCTCAGTACATTCTATTATACAAAGGTAGTGATACATGTTAGCAGGAGAAAGGATTATAACAGTTATCGGCGAGATAAGATAATAAACTACAAAGTGCCACCGTTCCGGGGACTGTAAAGCCGGTTGGGTCTTTGCGTAGGGTGACCTCGCCTTCCCGCCGGTGCATACCGTACCGGAACGTCGTCCCTTGGGCTATTGTGACTGAACGCTTCCTCCCCCGGTCCAGCCCGACTAAAGGATGCGTTCCTCGGACCATAATGACTGAACGACGTATACCTTGGACTATTAACACTGAACGATGCGTCCCTTGGACTACCATAACTGTTCGATCTATTGACTGGTAACAGTCTCAAAGGCATCGGTTCTTTGGATATGGTTCTCGCTCTCTCTAATGGCGATATTGGTGACACCCGGTCTGTAATGGGACGAGGATGATACGGTGAAATTGGTGAAGGAGGGGAAATGGCTACAGGAAGTGGGACCGGTACGTCCGGCGCGGGGTCTACTTTTCTCGTGGGCTGTACTGGGGGTGGGAGTGAATCCAATAGAATGTCATCTAGTCGAAATGGGGTGATGTTCTCCAGATAGGTAGATGAGGAGGATCCTCGTGATGACCATAGAGTTCTTGGAGTGAACTTCTGGATCGTGTTGGACATCTGCAAGCGCAGCGGGTCTAACCAGACGCGATAAATGGCGAGTGTATCAGAACTGAGCCCAAACATGACAAAGAAGAGGATCCCATTACACGGGACCGCTATGAGAAACCCAACCATGTTAAGCCAATCCCCGACTTCCTCTCGGCGGAGTGTATAGGTAAGAGGAAGTTGCTTCAAGTTATTTCGAATGTCGAAGTTGGTATACCATGGTCGACCGTCATCATCCACCATCGCATTCCGGTTTATCATGAATGGTATTATGGCCCACAAACAGCCAAAGGTCATTCCGAGAATATTGGTAAATGCGAGTGCTGAGTATCGTAATGCCAGGAGGGTGGAAAGCGGCCGATATAGAGGTTGACCTGGAATGCCTAACCCAGTTGGACTGGTATGCGACCCAGATTGACGAGCGCGCCAGATGTTGATGCCAGTAAGAACTAGAAAACGGTAAGACTGAGAGACAGAGGGAAAGAGCGTGGAATGGAGTTACAGCTGAAAGATACGGAAACGACAGTCGTCACTATTAGGGGGGTTGTTTGGACAAAGAAGGATACTATCGACGGTTGGATAATCGGTAACGGCCCAATATCTTCTAATATCAGGTAGCGTCCTTTGTTGACTATGATGACTAAGAGATATAAATGGGATCAGCATCAAGTTTTTCCACAAACGCGAGGACCTACAGAGAGGGCACCAGAGGAATGTAAGGCCAATGCAGATGGAAGCATCAAAATGGTTATTTTGCTTACGCTAGGGCATAGGATTGAGTAAATGGTCTATTTTGAGCCAAAACAAGGAGATGGACTGTGTCAAGTACCTGGTCGATGAATTTCAGCGAAGATGCCGGTCTTGTCATATTCCAGGTAAACTTAGCGAAGCAACAGATGCTGGTGTATAGAGTCATTGAGTAGGCATCAATGATCCTGGCCGCTGTATAATAAATATGAGCGAGTGGTTGAGACGCCTGTGAGGGAGCGCATACCAATATCGGCATAGATAGGGGCATCACGAGTGCTATTTCTCCATATGCACATATTGACACCGATTAGGATGTTCCCTAGGCTGCTCCATACGACATAAAATATCAAGGCGAAGACCCTCGTCTTGATGAATCCTGGAAGAAGGAGTATACAGAAAGTAAAGGAGAGGAAACATAATAAAGGGACAGCAGGGAAGAGAGCTGAGAGCCCAGGAGGTGCTGACGGGTGCTCGATGGCCATCTCTGCAAGCAGCGACGGGGTCAGTCGTGGGGGTGTGCAACATTGGCATTCGCGCTAAAAGCATCACGAGCCTGAATTTCATAAAGGGGTCGCCTATTGAGGCTCCCTTTGCAAAACCAAGGCTGTGGTACAGCATTCATCGAGATTTCATGTGGCGCGTGTACCAACGGCGTCTTATCCAACATCCAATCAGGCTGTACGACCTTTGTAAAATCCACGATTGTGCGATGCGATCGTGGATATACAGATGCTTCCATGTGAAACGAGTTCTTTACCACACGCTCTATCTCTCCTTATGATGTCGAACCATTAACTCCCGAATTTTTTCGCAGGGCAGAGGGGCATTGCTCATCGGCCTGCGAAGGGGGATGGGATTTGACGGGAGCGACTCCTTTCGTACAACCCTCGAACCGTTCTGCGATTGAAGTGGCGGGAGGGTCGGTGCATACATCCGCTGTCTGTTTGAAGCTGGAACGGATCGCTTCCTTTCGAAACATACTCTATCTATCAGGAGTTGTTACCTATCTATTCTGCCGAACCCCCTTAGATGGCGTTGAGCCCTGCGCCAGGGCGGCAATCGGAGAAGTAACGACGAACTTATTGGGAATCGGGGAAGACGGGTTGCTTGAAGCAACTGGTATGCATGGCTACAAAACGATGTCTTCGGGTACGAATGGAGTAAAGAGTGTTGGGTCTTTTAATCTTGCATGTCGACTGAACCATCTGACCCTATCGGCCTGGCCTCTGGGCCAGTCGGATGACAGACGGAAGTCTAAGAAACTGTGTGGTGTTCGATAGCCATATGTGATAAGTTCTCGAGTCTCATCTCCGAGGCCGAATAGAATAAATAGTTGCAGTCCGGTGAGTGGAAGAGCGATCAAAATCCCCTTGATATTGCCTGCGGTGGAACCTGGCAGGTCGCCTCGAGAACGAGTTGCATTTGCTAAACATAGGCGTGATTTTCTATACAAGTTGGGCATTCGATTTCCACATTTAGCCAAGCGAGAAAGGACCGTAGGAAGCCAAACACGATTTCGATGACGTTGCTGGTATGTAGATAGTATCGAGTATTTAAGAGCTATTGTCCTGTCAATTTTCTGTAGAGAGGTCTTCGAGGACGATTCGGACTAATGATTTGAATGGCATCGTGCCTTGGTCGTTTGGCTCGTCTATCGTGACGAGGACTAAGGTAATCGTTAGAACATACCGGCTTCAGTAGGATGACCTCACCATTCAAATAAGGAACACGGTGGTTGCAGACTCCTTTGGAAGCGCACGACCCAGAAACAACTCCACATATAACTTTTCATAGAGCCATGGTCCAAAATCTTCAATGACTATGCACCTCGCCATGGAGTTTAGGAGAACCATCAAGGCGGGATATCTGGTTAGGTATTCTTGGCTACGTTGTAAACAGGGGCAAATACCAACTGGGGACCATAAAACGGTATCCGATGCAGACCAGGACATTGAAGCAGCTGTATTGACGGCGCTATAAGCTAAAATGTGTTCAAGAGGAAGGATTCTCATGTATACCACGCACGTTATCGTAAATCGTGAGCGATGAATTCGGTCTTGTGGGGTTCCAGACGAATATATTGAAGCAGATAATACCGATATACAAGGCCAATCGGTATATTCTTGCCACTTTAAAGGGTATGATCGTGCCAGGGAATTGTCAAAGAGACGAGGGACGCACCGATATCGCTGTAGATAGGGATGTTCCGCGTATTGTTCCTCCAGATAAACATATTGATTACTATTAGAACAATTCCGAGCATAATCCACGAGATAAAGAAAATGAGTGCGAATACATGGTCTTGATGAGACCCGGTAAAATCAAGATAGCGAATGAGGGATGCTACAGAGAATAGGAGAATGCCCGAAAAGATATTTGAAAGTACTATGGTTCCAACGTTTCTGCTGGTTCCATCGTGTCTGACACTACTGCGGCAGAAATAGAGAGAGCTTGGTTGTGCCGCGTCAGTCCCACGACATTCAATCTTCCCAGTTGTGATGATTGAAGTATAACCTGGTCAGCATTTCCTCCTGTAGAGCGAAGCCTGAAAATTATATCGTGGTGATCGTGGTGGTTAGGTCTGAGGGAAGACCAACTTGCATTCTGCCAGACTTAGCGATAAGCATAGTCACGAACATATCAAAGCCAGAAGAGGTGCAGATGAGCTTTTTGGTACGGATCATCTCTCTCGATAGCTATTATTCTAGGCACCAGTCTCGTGCAAACAGGCCCATACCATGCAGGCCGGCTCGAGCGCTCGGGCAGACCCAAGTACAAAGCTTCTTGCTACCTCACATAGGAAGAAGAGTCGCTGCCCAATGGGGCCTGGAGAGCTGTCTCTACTCTCTGATTAACAGAGCGGGATGGAAGACGCATCTCTTGCTGCCACTTCCTCCCCTAGCTCGAGGATTTCACGTTCGCAAGTGCACATCCCGTAACTCCTCAGCAACCTATCCCCTCGAACTGTCTCTTTCACCTCATAGGTGCAACGGCACGCCTGCTCATTTGACCCTGACCTCGCCACCATCTCTTCAAGGGCCAGGTCTTCCTGTTCTCAGAGATTTAGGATTCAGAAGAGTCTAATTGGGACGCCCTCGCTTGTTATTGGAGCGATAAGGTTTCTACACGACTTGCCTATTCGTCATATACAGGCAGAGACCGATTCCTTCCAAGGTCCTACGTCCCACAACTCATTTATCGACCGGACGGTTCATTGAATCATTGGGCATCGAAAAATACTCCCTTAGTATCGTAGTGGACCTTTATCTGCTTCTTCCAGGTCCGTTTCCGGGTCAAGCATGTCAAAAGTTCCTCTACTGAAATGCCGCTAGGACTTTTCCCACCTTATGAGGAGCATCCAAAAGTAGAAGCAATGCGTCATGGTTAGAAATCTGGTTTGATATCGATAGTCGACTTTAGTTGGACGTATGAGTCGCCAATTGCCCTCTCCTCCTCGAGAGGGCTTCAAAGATATGGTTGGACCGTCGCTTACGCAAAAGAAGTACCGTAGGTCGGTCAGCTTTATCTGCTTGCCCTCCGTGGAGAAACCAACGTTGGTAATGCCTGTTTTCGCTGAGTGGTGCTCGTTTTGACGAATAAAGTAGGCAGGTCTAGAATCTGTGCTTCGGCATGACTGTATGTACAGTATATTATGTCGTCGGATGCATTGTATGACACCAACCCGGAGTTCGAGTACCTGGCATGGCATCGATGGTTGCTAGATCGCCAGGTGTTGTCCGGTTACGACTGCTTCACACCCGGAGAGAGACCACTTCTGATCCAATGAACATAACGGACTGCTCGGTGTAGTCACTTCCGCCCAAGTACTCCTACAAAAAAAAGTTTAAAAATGTCCAAAAGTCAGCGTCTTCTCTTATTTGTACCAAGGTTCCATAGAAGTGTGCTCCGCATTATTTGAGAAATTTTGAGATGCATGAAAAGGTGCTGATTTGGTAGTGCCTTCGGTTGCGCTTGCTTTGTTGGCCTTCGTCGGTATCCACCCCCTCTTTTAGCTCTCTGTTCGTTAGCCTTTGGACCCGACCATCTCTACTTCTCCCCCCTATCCTTCTTTTTCTTCGCAGTCCTTAGGACGCTTGCGTTCCCTCTTTTTCTTTCTTTTCGCACTCCCAAGAACTCAACTTCAAGCAGTGAAGAGTGGTGGTTCCAGACGATTCCCAGTCCAAATCGAACGAGCGTAGATCGCTAATACACACACACTCTTTTCGTTCTCGGCACTTTTATATCTCTTAATCATCTTCGACCCTCGTTGGACTAGCCCATCTAGGTCGATTTTTTGCTGTCCGAACCGGCCAACACTTCCTCTTACCAAAGCGCGGAACCAGTACCAATCAACTTCAATATTCTCACAAGAATGATTTCATTTACACCCGCCCTATTTGTCTTCCTTGCCGCCGCCGTGAGCTCGGTTTCCGCTCAGGATGCGCAAGTGGCAAACGCGATGCCGACGGCCGCTCCTTCAGAGGATGCATATCTCTCCACTATGCCCTATGATTGGATGCAAACACAAGGATACAGCTCTGTTGGATGTGGATACGGCTACACCAAGGATACATCTGGTCGGTGTCAGCGCGAGAACTGGGTAAGCAATGGCCACTGACCCAAAAAGTATCAGAAAGCTTACGCACGGGTTTTCTTCACAGTATACGTTCACAGGCTGTTATCAGACTTCCACCATCATTCGGTAAGTTCTCCTCTTTATTCAGTCGGTCGCCATGGGCTCATGTCTTCATTTACCAGTGAAAATTGCGGTGCCCCTGCTACAGTCACAAAGACATTCACTCGTACGAAAGAAGTCACGGAGAATCCAATGCCGACTACCGTTTTCGTCACGTCCACAAAGACCAAGACGGAGACTAAAGTCGTCGATATGACCGAATTTGTGACAAGAACGGAGGAATTGCTCACAACACAGGTTGTTATGTCTACGGAGGTCAAGGACCTCACCAAGACCATCGAGAAAACGCTCCTTGCTACTGCTGTTGCAACTGAAGTCCGCGAACAAGTCGTGACTGCTACAACTGAAGTCACGGAGCATGCTACAGCTACTCGCGAATTCTTCTCGACAGTCACAGAGGTGAGATAGACAATGCAATCGAGTAGCAGGATTTGCTGACGATAGGCTATTAGGTATACACGACCGTCATTCCAACGACCTATACTTCTGTCTGGGTATGTGATATCATTTTATGTTCACCGATATTTTACTGATACCCTTGCTCTAGCTTGCCACTGAGACCGAGGATCGCACTCGCACTGTCACGAAAACGAAGAGCAAGCTTGTGACTGAGAACCAGACGCTCGTACAGACGCGCACCAACTTCTTGACCAGGACCCAAGAGGTGCTTGTTACCTACGTTCAGACCATCCCAACTACGATCTTCGAGACGTACCTGTCAACGAAGACGATCGACTCCACCAAGTTTGAAACCGTGACTGCCACCCGATCGATAACATCAGATGTGATCGTCACGCGGACACGAACGGAGAACGAAACAGCGACCGTTACTCAGCTTCGCGAGGTGGCCAACACGCAACTGAGCGATTGCCTCAACCGATGCAAGGGTTCGTACTGGAACTCGTGGACACCATCACAACAGCAGCACCAGCAAGCGCAACCTAGCTATGCAGCGCAACCAAGTTACTCGGGCTACTGAGCATACAGTGACCCAGGGCGATAAAGGGTCAACATCTGACCTTTTTCGTCCCTCACGAGAACTTACGATAGTCTGGACATCTTGCTCTTGCTCGAACGCATCGCTACGCTGAACATGGTCTACATTATCTCGTCAATAGAAGTCGCGCACCTCGTATACCTAAAACGCGGCATTTACTCCCTCTCTTGCAAGCTCTCATTCCTTTACTGCATCCCTGCATCTTTTTGGCGTCCGTCATTTATCCTTCCCTCGACTGACACCTGGGACCTTCGATTTTCTTTGTTGTGCACTCTATTGAACGGACACGTGTCTTGGTGCTTTCTTTCCTGTCGTAGATCGGATGTTCTACGACCTCTACTTTGTTTCTTTGTTTCCCCTTTTTTCCCTTCTTTCTTTTCGACGAGGAGAAGAGCATGTAGCCTACTTTACTCCAGTCCATTCTTACACCCCTCCCTCTGCGCTCTGCGAGGCATTCCTCTGTAGCTAGATTGCTCTTCCCTTTTGGTATCGAATTTAATGTTTCGGGTCCCCCCATATTCTGGATGCTTCGCCTCTGAGGAATACATCAACCGCACTTCGGGCCGGATGGGACGAACCACAGGCCCGCTGCTCCTGCGCACTGCACTCTTTGGAGACCACCGCAAGACGAAATCTCCTTACAAAGTGAAAGCGCATCGTAGATGGACGCAAAAGAAGTCAAGGTCGCCATCGTTACTGGGGCTTCATCAGGAATCGGTCGAGTGACCGCCAGAGCACTCTGCAAGGCAGGATGGAGGGTCGTCCTTTCTGCAAGGAGAGAGGTAGAGCTTAACGAGACAGCGAATCTGTGTCGTCAGGACTATGATGCTACTGAAAGTGCTGACAGCGGTGGTGGATTGTTTGCTAATGATCGACGGGTTCCGAAGAATTTGACGCTTGTTGTAACCGGTGATGTGACGAAAGAAGAGGATGTTAAGCGATTGTTTGAGACCACCATTGCAGAGTACGGTGAGTGTCTGTCAATTATGATCACCCCTACCTTCGAGAGTGGCTGAGACCTAACCAGGAAGAGTCGACGTTCTTTTCAATGTTTGTATTTCCTCGAATGCTCTGATGATTGACTTGCTCATAACTCTTGCTAGAATGCTGGTATCACTGGACCGACATGCCCACTTGAGAATCTCCAACTCGCTGACTTTGAAGCGGTCATTCGAACCAACCTCATCGCTGCTGTTCTTTGTACACAACAAGCAATCAAGTGCTTCAAATCACAATCACCTCCAGGCGGTAGAATCATCAATAACGGAAGTTTGGCGGCCCATGTCCCCAGACCCCATGGGGCCGCGTATGCAATATCCAAGCATGCTATCTTAGGGTTGACCAAGAGCACCCAACTTGAGGGAAGGCAATTCGGAATTTCGTGTACGCAGCTTGATATTGGTAAGTGAGGACCCCCCTGTCCTGCTACTGGGCAATAGATGCTTACATGCTCAGGAAACGCGATGACCCAAATGGCCCATGGTGCTGCTACATCTGGAGCTCTACAGCCTGACGGATCTACTAAAGTGGAAGGGGCGATCGATGCCCAGCATGTCGCGAACGCGGTCGTTCACGTTGCTAATCTTCCGTTGGATGTGACAGTGCTGGAGATGAACATAATGTGAGTTACTTCATTGCTATATTTGTATCGAGTGTATGAATCATTTGCATCTAGGGCTACTAATATGCCATATGTGGGGAGAGGTTGAGGAGCTTACATTGTGCGAAGGTGCTGAGACGTCCTGTATTGGTCTGTATCACGAAGCGATAGTTCAAAATACATTCAGTTCTGTAACTATCGAATGCCAAGGCTCATGCGGCTAAGACGACGGACTTCGACACCTTGAACCCTTCCTTGTTACTGCAAAAATACAATTTATTTTGCGATCGCTAGTAGACAGGGGATTGCGCAAAACTGAGCACCAGCGTCTTCTACTTTTCGTGCATTCGGTTTCTTATTACTTGCGAATGACGGGGATTCGGGGCAGCAAGGGAACAGCACTAGCCATCTCCCTCATACCCTGGCCCATGCACGCCACACTTACCCAATTTCACTTCTGTGCTTCTCCTAAACGACATTATACTCGAAAACCTCACTATATCATCCTCCGAATCAAGGCTAGAACGCGGAGGCCCGCTGCAACTGGCAGAAGAATCTCCCATATCCATCCCCTTATTCTTCTTCGGAGAGGTTCTCTTATCGAAGGCACGTTTTATCCTCGTTCAAGCGCTCTGGATGGGGTTGAGGGCACATTTGACGTATATAGCTCTGTGGGCCGAGACTTCTGGTGGTTGTGCATCGCAGATGTTGAATCATTTTCATATCCCAATTGATCAGCAGTAATGGATTTTACGGTCCCCCGATACTTTCGCTCTTCGCTTTTGCCAACTGTTATAGCACAGCAAGCATGACAACTTTGTCGTATCATAAACTGAGAGTAAAGACACCAATAAGGTATGGCCTAGATTCACATGCATATAGTTCTGATTTGGAACCACCGATAGCTTTCAGCCAATGGCCGATCCGACACGGAGGTCGATGGTTATTGTATCTCACGCCAAACGCTACATAGACCATTCCAGAAGTAAGGTTATCTCGACTCAGTACAGGGCTACAGGCTTACTCAGTCATGGAGGAACAGCTTATAAGACCTCGTCATGAAATACCTCAAGTGCCCTTCCCACATTCTGGCCAACCTGGATGGACACCGAGCCGTCTGGTACAGCTTCCGGGTCCTCTAACATCTTTACGCCCGTTATTTCCCTGTGCTTCGTATCTCTTGCTTGCTGCCTACTCATTTTTCCGTCCTTCATCAAGACCCGCGTCTTTGCACCTATCTTTTGTTTGTCGTGGATCGTATTAGGTAACGTCCTAATAATCGTAAACACGTGCATATGGAGGAATAGAGTACTGGACATTCCCATATACTCCGATATTGGTATGTGCCTTCTGTTCGTCTTGGTAAACTAATCCCCTCAAGCTCTGCTCTAGTAGCAAGAATTTGGCAAACCTACGATCTGACCCTTTACCTATCCTTCCTTTGCTTCAACAAGTTTACTTGGAATATCACGAGGCCAGCAGCCTCCCTCAATGTATACGATAACGTGAGGGTCTTACTGATGTTTCGATCAAAGCTGAGCTTTTTGTGTAGCGCACCGGGTACAATCGATTCGATGCATCATTATCCGCCATTTTAACGCTTACATGGCTAGTTTTCGGTATGCTGCGTCTCCACTATCTAAGCACTGTCCTTAAATCCTGTTATACCTTCTCAGCAGCTCTTACCTCGGTGGGAAGATATACTATCATAGAAGATATTGGGCCTTGGCCCTCTGTACATCGGTCTTGGGTGGGATTTTTCGTGCAGATCATCCCAATGAGCATAATTGCTGTTGCCGCTGTATTTTATGACAGTAAGCTTGATTTTACATATCTATTGTTTTGCTTATCAGTTTCGTAGTTCTCACTGCCTTGAATATTTGGCGTACTTGGCACGCGAGAGTCGCAGAGGATCTTCATAATTTTCCTCACAACCGAACCTATCGCATGCTGGGACGGAACCAATTGCTCAAGTATCTAATAATGTCAACTATCAGCATCTTCGGTATCGTCTTTGGCTGTATCTGGCGCATCCTGGAATTCGTTTCCTATGCTCTAGAGTCGAAGGGTGATTCCCTATGGGTTAATATCTTCGATATTAGTCAGAATATTCGACAGTTACCACTTATCTTTATAGAGAAACGAAGCGATATCCTAGAATCCGCAGCCATGAACAAAAGGGGCTTCTTCTACGCAGTCCCATCCTGCGGAATAGTGCTTTTCGTCTGCTTTGGGCTGGGTCCAACGGCTTTGAACACGTATCGTGTTTGGATTGAAGCGGCGCTGGCATTTTCCAGACTACCAACAGTTTATGTATGTCTGGGAAAGCACCTCGAATTCTCCTCAAGACGACCGGGGTTTGTGGACCCTGAGAGTTTTTCGCCCTTCGAACTAGACAGCATCATGTTGGAACCGTGCCCTCCACCTTCGATAGGAAGCAGATGGCACTCTGTGGCTCGAAAAGCACACTCGAGCTCTACAATCGAAATGTCATCTCCCTTTAATCGCTCCAACCTCCATCGATTTGGACCTGACAATATCCCGAAGTTGATACATCCAAAAAGGTTCAAACCGTTCATAAAGGAGCCATTGTTAGCGACAGAATCCGTACCGAAAAGAAACCTGGCCCGGTCCAAGTTGCAGGAACCCCCGTCCGTCGCCTCAGGGAGGTGGCGGTCACTCCGGAAAGAACCTATTCCACTAGATGCGTTACCTAGTAGACGGACGTTCCGTCAAGGCATACTTGACAGCCTTCCTCCGTTCTACCCTTCTGAAGAAGGTCGAATCTCACACGATGACCCACTCTCTTCCTTCTTACTTTGAGCCCATTTACCTCGTGCCTTGTATCTTAGTGACCTAATCACCGCAATACTTCTTTTCTATGGCGATCTGAATCATGAAGTGAATCATGATGCTCGTCGCTGCCTTTCTTTGAGCCTTAACAAGATCCCTGCCCCTATCTGGAGGGAAGGTGACTGCCTTCACATGCGCTATGCTGTCGCGACATTTATGCCTAATTGATGAGTTCTATCCGAAGCTTTACTCGTGACTTGCTACAGAAACATATAAGATGCTTTAAAGGTTTCAGAGGACCGTTCTAAGGGTGAAACAATACTGACAGGCTATCCGCTCGATCAGCCGGGAGTAATCTAGCACTTCCATTGGAATCAAATTGAAAAATTACATCGAATATAGTGAGGTAAGTGGCCAGGTACTAGACCCTATGCAGGCTGGTGCGCCTGGGCGATTTGTGATGAACCACCCAGCCTTGCCCTGCAGGAAGGAGATAGGAGATCATTATCCCAATTACGTAGTTTATTAATTAATTCAGATTTAATTTCTGCTCGGGTCTGGTCTGATACCATGGTGGCTCATGGCTGGCAGCACCTGGCAATCGTAACTTGGATTCCCCCTCACCCACCCCAAATCACTCGGGCTCTCCTTCTCCCCCTGTGGTCAAAACTATACGGTATTAACATTCAACCTCGGTACATGTCTGCGTTACATTCGAACAGCAGTCTATCAATCCCCAGCCTTTTCAACGGACCATCAGCCATCAACGCCATCGCCTCTATTACCCACGTTCTACACTTAATGGCTGATTACAAACTTTTTTCTGCCCAAAGTAGCTCGTATCGAAGCATCGTTCATAACGGTCACGTGCCCGGATCAGTCAGAGTCTTTCGGAGTCAGGCTGACAAAGAAAGGGACAGAATTCGGCATTATAAAGCCGTTCTTTCGCCTATATTAACTGTCTGAAGACGATTGGGACGTTCTCGTTCACGCTATATGCCGCTGTACAAGGTTCACCTCTGAAGGAGTGATTTCTGAACCTTTACATGATATTTATACAAAAAATATCAGTAGTAATACAGAGAGAAATAGACATAGAGTATGTTAAGATAACTGATGCAACAGAAAACGACGAGGAAGCCGGCTACACGGAAAGGGGGAGGGGAGAATGACGAGATCTTATCATACATGCAGAGATTTTGAAAAAAATCTTTGAGCATCGAATATGCATCTGGAACGCGAGAAGATGCGTTATGTGGCCACGCCCGACGTTCCCAGACTTCCAGGGTGGAAGATTACCCGAGACGCAGGTGAGCGTCCATCACATGCTTGCGGAGGTTTTCGACCCCGAATATTACTGTGTTGCACATTGGAGTACTTTTCCATCCTTGTCCTCCCGTATAGTCGACGTTAACACGACAGAGGTACCAGTGATCGGCACGTTTGTGAGAGAGCCGGACCATCCCGTTTATGGATTTGCAATGCGGGAAGACATCGCATGGTGTATTACAAGGCTCCTCGAGAAATTCTCTAATCTCCTGTTCAGTTGGCGGATACGTCAGTTTGCCTATAGGGCATGAAGATTAGACGTGCTATACGATGGAGAAATACTCGTCCATACCATGCACTCTCTCGAACCAGATCCCTTCAAACAGCATGAACTTGGACTTGTCGTTCACGTTTACCAGCCGCACCGCTTGGTGGGGTGGCATCGTGGTGGGCTCCGGCGAAAGGCTACTGTCCGTATCTTCAAACTCGGACAGTGCTTCTTCCTCCACTGGAGCCCCCTCGGTATATACCCCCATCTGTTGTCGGCTGGGGCTGCCCTTTGGGACTTGTGCGGAAGAACGGCTGACCTGAAGTCGGGGTCAGCCCAAATGAATTTTGGCGACTGGGTCAATCGCTTGTACAAGCGTGTGTTCATCATGGCAATTATTATGGGATATCGTTGGAGCACCGGGATAGTAGACTCAAGGAAGTCTCTCCACTCACTTTGGGTATTCCTTGAAACCTCGAAGGGGTGATTGTCGCATCAGTCGACGGTGATGATGACGCCGAATCATCCCTTAGAGCGTATGTTCCAGACTTTCTGGAAGTAGTATTGATGGCTCTACTTCCGAAGCTGTCACAGGCCCCACGCTCTAGGGGACCTGGGTTGTCGTCTCTGGTTGTTACAGGTCGACGAAGACGCGCGCTGAGGAGATGAAACCATACACCATTAATGGAGAGTTCCAACTTCGAAGAGACTCACGATGGGGCGGCGCATTGGCCCTCGTCCGAAGACGCCTCTGTGGTGGGCGGACAACATTGTGGCTGGCGGCCAGTCCCATCGTCCTCCGAGCCCTCTACGATGCTTGGATCCCATATCTCTTCGGGAATTGGTGTATCTGTTTGATATCTGAATGATAGTGATGGTTATAACGGCACCAGCCCTCAGCGACAACTTGTTGGGATCGTGGCTGGCAACACTTACGCGCTCCTCGGTCTGTCATTAGCGATTATTCGCTCATTTCCAAATTCTATGGCTCGTTTTTTGAACATTATCAGAGCCGAAATTGCCTCTTTGGAGCGGGGTGAGAGGAAGATGAAGTCGTCGAGGGTGGGCATTGGGTCCAAGGATGATTCTAAGCTGACAGGGAAAAAGGAAGTAAATCCACCAATGTGCCTTCGTTGGATGACATTATTGGACTTATATAACTTTAGGTGGCTTCACTGACTAATTAGAGAGTACGCGAGCACCACTCAATCAGAGACGGATTATACTCCGCGAAGAAGATAACCGGCTTCTATCAAGGCAGTATTGAACAGAGAAGACGAGCACATTATAAGGTCAGTTTATTGCCATCCGCCTTTCAGGGCTTCCGCGACGCCAGCCCAGCACCAGCCCAAAACATGTTGGACAAGAGTGCAGCAATAATTCTGTTTTTTTTCTCAGTAAGTTTGAATTAGTTCCCGATGACAACAGTATATAAACTAGAAGTACAGAGCGGCTGGAATGAGACTCGACGGAGAGGATACAGGTGGGACCAAGAGAAGCCCAATGGTCAGTGCAAGAAATAACACCGGAAGCACTCAGTTGAGCATTAAATACAGTTGTCATCAAGGAAGCACTTCGACAACCTGGAAGAGCGCGAAGCTCCTAATAGGACCAATCAAGTTGGACCGTTTCCTCGCCAGCCAAATTAAGCAGGAATAACCCTAACCCGGCTCCAGACCGCTGTAGCGAAGATTCAGGCTCAGAATGTTATATACATGACCGACTTGCTCCGCCCATCTTTCAAATCGCGACACCCTTCCTCTGGTTCGAGTCGAACACATCTAACGTAGTCCAGATTTTGATAAAGCCGAGAGATCGAGAACTTCTGTTGAAGCATCGGCGACAAGCCCTGCAAACCAAATGGGTAACCACCCGAGTATCTCCTTCTCGGCATGGGAATGTTGCGAGTATTATTCCTCCAGATGCATAAGTTGATGCAAATTAGAAGGTTTCCCAATGCGAGCCAACATGTAAGGGTAATCAAGGCAACTACGCGTGTCTTGATGAATGCTGGTAGCACGAGCGTGCAACAAAGGAAGGATACGAGGGAGGAGAGTGGTAAAAGTGGAAATAGACCAGTATATTCATATCGAACTGGTTGCCCAACAGCGTCCATCGCCGGCAGGTCGAATATCGAAGACTTGGTGGGGAAGGAATGCTGAAGCTTGGGGATTGATAACCATCGCGGACACATTCTAGGATACCCTTTGAAGAGAGGAGTAGAGGAGGCGCCCAAACTGAATAGAGGGGCGTTACACCCATTCTCCCATAAGAAAACTTTGCTAGCTCGATACACGAGTTCAAGTGATACAAATATGACACATAGGCAGAAGGGAGTCGATATCAAGTCCTTAGAATAAAGCAGAAATTGGGTCAGACATGAGCTCTCGGTTAACAGGTGGCCTATATGGTGGGGGCAATCTGTCGTAACGAGGAGATTGTCTGATTTGCGGGGCCCATAGCGAGTCGCTAGCGGCAGAGCGTGTTCTCTGATTATTCGACCACATCATTGTCGTGTAGAAGTCGACATTATAGTGGGGAGAGACATTTGTGGACGTCTGTGACGTAGACCACGCTGGGATGGGCTTTTTATGATGGGCTATCCATCTACTACTTGAGTCCATATATATCTGTCTATCTTTTGAGCTAGAGCGGAGGTGAGCGTATGCAGGAGGTTGGCGAATTGAGTGGGGCTCTAGGATCATGGGTTGCTTGCGATATATCCTCCATTCCTCTGAAGAGGAGCTTGGGGAACGCGCATTCGGTCGGATACTTTGCAGAGCAGCCGAATGGGACAACGGTTTGACTCTGGGCTGACTGGGGAATGCCTGAGTGAATGACCTTATCGACGCCTTGGATGAATCGACAAGTGGATGTGGATCCAATGCAATGTCGTTTAAGTCGAACGGAATAAAGTATTCCGCATCTACAGGTACGGCTTGTTGGTTGTACCAACAAAGACGTAACGCATGTATCTGAAGGAAATTGAAAAGGGCTGGTAATTTCAGTAGAGAGAGAAGATTTTGGAGCCAGCTGCGATATGTTTTGAACGCTTCAGGTCCCAGTCCAAAGAAAACGAAAAGCACGACCCCCATGACCGGAATAGAAAAGAAGAAGATTCTGTGATTGGTTATGGTGATTGGACTTAGTTCATATCGGGTGAGAGTGTATGTAAGAGGTAGCTGCCGAATGTTGCCACGGATGTCCGACTTTGTGTACCAAGGATGCTCCCTTGTTAGGGTCTGGAGAGGCGGCAGGAAGACCCATATACAGCCGAACACGACGCCTACTAGCGTTATTGTTGACATGGCTAGGTATTTAATGACTTTTCTCCTCGGCAAAGTGCGATCAAAGTGCAAGTGACCAACTTCCATGACCCTCTTTGGAGGCTCAATATGCCGTGAGCGCCAAACATTGATCATAGTGAGGACTGAGAAAACCATGAGAAAAAGTAAGCGTATGATGAGAGCGATATTACCAACAAAGTAGACAGATGCGGCCGTTAGAACCACAATGGGGACGCCACCAATCAGGACGGACTCCAATGACATCGGTGAAAGGCTAAACGGTCCAAAATCCTCGATGATTGTGTACCGTCCCCGGAGTGTGATGAGTGCTGATTGGTGTTATCTCAATATACGCTCTCTACCCCTGTCAACGCAACTTACTTATGGGTACCCAGAGTATTGGCAAGATGGTAGTGAGAAATATATCGATTCTATTATACTTTATTCTCTGTTAGAAGAAAGGTTTAGCTTGTTTCGAGGTCCACCACAAGGAACCTCTTACGTTGTCGTAGATTTTGAGAGACGAACCTGGCCTTGTAATATTCCAGACGAACTTGTGAAAGCAAAAAAGGTTGAGGTATATGGTAGGTGTATATACAGACCAGATTAGCGCCACTTGAGGTATGCAATGCCTTAGTAAAAGTGCCAAAGATCCAGCAAGAGATACATACCGATATCAGAGTAAATAGGAATATCACGAATATTGTCCCTCCATACGCACATATTGATGCTGATTAGGAGATTTCCCAACGCCAGCCACACTGTGCAGGTGGTCAACGCAAGCACACGGGTCTTGATGAACGCTGGTAAGACGAGCATGCAACCAACGAAGGACATGAAAGAGAAAGCTGGGAGAATTGGAAAGAGATCAGAGAATCCAACAGGGGCCGATCGCTCAGTAGTATCCATTGCAGCTAGAGCAGAGATCTGGGACGTGGGGGTAGAGTTAAAGAGTCGTGGGACAGTTAAAGAGTCGTGGGACAAAGGAGGCGAGTACCAAAGTTTACGGTCGTTGACGAGGGCTCAAACCTTGAACAGTGACAAGGGGGCTTCTAGCCAACCTGCGTCCCCCGCGCCCTGGCTAGTATTCACCGCTTTGTGCTTGGGCCCCGCTTTCATAGCTTTGCGCTGCCTATAACACGACTCGCTCGCATCCGTGTCGGGTTTTCATGTCGTCGATTACCTGATAGTACATATATTTACCACTCGCATCAGGGCGTAGCTAACTGAGGCTGACTCCCGCATACATGGGATCGCTAGAATAGGAAAGAGACCAGAGAGCCCACCCAGGGCTGGTTATTTAGTATTCATCGCAGCTAGGTTGGGAATTTAAGATCTAAGGCTAAGGAGCTGTGGGACAGTGTGCAAAGATATATGGCCATTAACAAGGCTTCAGACCTACGCTACTTAGCAAGGGCTTAAAACTTGAACAGAAGATAAAGAAGCTCTGAATGGAGGAAGCCACACTGACGCTTCATGGCAATTCGCGTCCTCCTCATCCGCTACATCGAGTGGATCTCCCGCTTCTAATGCCCAGCAGATGTCACAGCTCGGCTTCATAGTGATGCTTTAAGACGTCAAAGGAGGAGTCATTTATCAGAGCCTTCATCTCTGGCGTGAAATTGGCTCGATAACTTGATAATCTATTCCCCCATTGCACCTGATCAGAGTAGATGGTAGCGAGTGTGAAACCTCCTTCAGATGAGCTCGCCCCGCCTTCAAAAGTTTCGGAAACTTTGTAATTTTTCCCGTGGGACTGTCCCCAAAGGGCCCTGACCTGCATGAGTGATCGATGCCGATCCTGCAGAAGTTCTGAAGAGTCTCAGAAACTCGCCTAGTCACCTCTGTATTCAGACTACTATACCTTCATCGATGTTTGGGCCATATAGGGGGTACTCTTCAGCTGGACGTTTTGCATTTAAGAACCCTTTCTCGAAATGTCGGTTGACCGTCTGCAACCAGTCCACATTAGTGATAATTCATATTTAAATAGACGAGTTCCTACCATTAAATTATTTCGCCACAACTCTCCTAGCTTTTTTATGGTGGCGTTCTTGTGAGAATCCGAGGCTAAAGATACGTTTATACCTCCCCCCGAAACGGTACTTTCAAGACACACCAGAAGCCCATAATCCGATGGGAGGGGTAAATATCGCGCCTCTACAAGACGTACGATCGAGCAACTTATGATTCCAAAGCCCTTCGCAGAAGATGCCTTCCGAGATATCCATGTTATTCCCTTGGTTCTTCAACCCTCTTTCCATTACTAAACTCGTACTATAGTCAGATCCGAGAACAACATGGGTAGATATCCCATCCGCATACCGAAGAAGATTCGTTGAAACCACGAGCCTTGAGGGTTTGCTTGCGTAAAGGGCGGGTAGGGAGTGTCATCTTCTGTTAGTAGATGCGACGCGCAAATAACAACAAACACCCCTCCTGGCTTGAGACACCGTTCAGCGTCAAGCATAAATTTGTGATGGTCCTTCAACTATGGAGGCTCTATCAACCCAACTATTGGCAAAAAGGGTTGATCGAGGGGCTCACTCCAGAATCAATAAAGCGTGCATGAACCACATCAAAGGTTCCATAGAATTTCGATAAACCATCGTTGATGTCGTGAACCTCGAACCTGCAATTCCTCGGCGGATTCTCTAGCCTGGGAGAGACAAGATCTACACCCAAAACTTCCGCATGCGGGAACTTTTTGGCCATTTCGACATACCTAAATATTAAACATGTCAGCAAATTAAGTTCATTCCGCTGTAAATCTACCAACGGACCAGATACCCGATCCAGACCCTGAACGCACACATCACAGCTCATGTAAGACACTATACTTCCCTATGGAAGAAATAGTATACTGACCCAGATCAAGAACGCGTTTCTCTGACCCGTCAGACGGATCCAGCACCGACTCAACAAGCTCGTGACATGGAGTGAGACCGCCGAAACACATACTGAGCATCTCGCTCTGCATATTTCTACATATAGTGTTAGCAGTAGAACAGGGTAGGTGATGAAGGAAAGACATACAGCCGTTTGAACTCAGGATCGTCTGGCACAACCAAGTCAGTACTATTTCCAAGCCACTATACTTCGTCAAAATCCTACCATAAGGAAGGATATATAGACTAGGCTCCTTTGCTTCTGTAGTTGCCATATGTAACTGTGAAAGATAGAGTTAAAGGCGACGTTCAGGTCAGGTCTCAAAAGCAAACTTCAAGGCGCAATCTTTATCACTTATCCATCGGAACCAAACGTCAATGAGAGTGCCGAAACGTTAACAAGGCGGCCTGACTGCTCCAAGTTGGTAACGCGGCAGGTCGAGGTCGACCATTCATGAATGCCCTTCTAGCTTCTGTGGAGAGATATAATGAACTATTCCATTGTCCAATAATAACAGCCGTATCGTCCGTTCAATAGGCTCGGCAGGGACTCCTGCCGAACGTATCGGGTATTCAGAAAAGAGTGCAAAGGGCGAGTACGCCTCCGATCAAAATCGAAACGAGAGAGACGCTCTGACCAACGATTCCATTCGAGTTGTCCGCATTGTTGTTGTTGCTGGTGGGTGCAGGGCTGGAGCTGGAAGGTCGAGGAAGGGAGGAGGAAGGAGATGGAGTGACAACAGCGCTTGAGGTGCTACCGATGCGAGTGGTTATAGAGCGAACGGAGGTGGAAAATGTAGTCGCCGTTATGGTTTGGATCGGGACACCATTGGAAATGACGGTCGACTCGAAAGTCTGGCATCCCGAACTTGCCGGTGCAGGGTGCTAGAGCAGTAGTCAGCTAACTCAGTTGGAGGGAGATCAATCACTACTCATACCGCATCCGGAACTGGCGTGGCACGCTAGCAAGGATTCATCAGCATCGTGTTAGGTACGTTCAATCCGAGACATACAGGTTGATATGTACTAGTTGATCCATCCTCCTGGGGATATAAGCCCATAGGAATTCCACTACCGGAGGATATAAACTAGTTGCTCTGGCCTCATATCACAACGTACCTGTCGCCTTGACAAGTCTCAAATCCAGCATCATAATTGGCGGGCATGTTCCATCGACATCCGTTGATATCTACTCTGCAATCAGTAGGCACTCCACCATTGGACAAGAAGTACGCACCGTAGACATGTTGGCACCAAGTAGCCGCCTGTGGACCTTCTTTGCAGACGCGAATGCAGTATTCGGAATCACTCATAAAGTTGGTCCACTCGTGGATTTGCTGTCATATGACGTTGTTAAGACGAAATATTTGAAACGAGAGGAACGCGAATCTCACTTGACCGAGGCCAGTTTTGTCACCCCACACATTCGAGAACACCAGGCCACCGATGGGATTCCCGGTTCCCTCTGAGTTTAGAAGTGAGAATAGTAACGAAAGAACGGAATGTCCCCACCTGCTCCGTGAGGATCGAGCTCTCCACCTGTAGAAAGGTCAAGCAGGGCTCAACAAGTAGAAGTAGTACATACCGTTGTCACCAGCCTTGATACCGATGTTAACAAAGTTACCCGTTCCAGTAACTTGGATGAAGTCGGGGGTTTCCACACTGGGCAGCTTTGTCAGGGTAGTCCCGGAGGAATAAAAGATGCTAACAAATGAGCAGATATGATGGTTCCATCTGGGAAAAGACGCGTCCCACTAGATACCAATCAGCTGCCTTTTACAGGAGTCTCAACGGGTGACATGCATACCGCCCGGCCTTGGTGCAATATGAAATGACTTCTCCCTCTATATTGCCTATTTCTTGGTTGGTTCCTTGAGGACCCCAGAGGCCTATCGGAGGTAAGATACGGGCGAATATAGAATGTGACAGTACTTGCAGAAGTCATCGATGGCATTGACGTAAACGTTCTGACACAGACTAGCCGGATCGTTGCCAGTTCCACATTGGTTAGTTCCTGAAGGTTGTCAGTTGAGTATTTCAAACGGCCATAGGCGGATTCTTCATACCAACTTGACCATTCTCGCTTGTAGTGGGAAGATTATTAGGATCCTATTTAGATAAATGTTAGCTTCCGATGGTATATATGTGTATATTGTCCTACGTAGGTTGCAGTATCTGGAGAGTTAGGGTGTTAAATAGTGCCCAAGAAGAAGCGCGGAATGCTTACATTGAGCGTGTGCACTGATCGCGCTTGTGATCAGAGTGAAAGTGGTAGCAATTCTCGAATGCATTGCAACAGGTGGATAGAGAAAGAGCTACGTTTAAAGGAAACCATTTGTTGGAACAAGATCAACAGGGTGTCGATGGAAAGGTCGATCTCTTACCGCTAATGTGAAAAAAGTTGGATTATGTATCAAGAATGCAGCGAGAGTTGCTCCGGGAAGCTGGCTACTGTCCAAGGGGGAATGGGAGGAAACAGGTGCGGGAATCTAGCCATTGATAGAAGCTTTATATATGTTCCCACTGTGCCATAAGAGGCGTACTTTATTCGCTCTCGCGCCTTTTGGACTGTACAACGCGCTAATAGAATCGGGCAAGCGCGTTGCATAGCCGTGCCGACCAATAAACCCAAGGAAAACCCACGACATCAGATATTGCAATAGAGAACAACCAAGATGGGAGACGCGTTTGTTTCCTCGGAGACTATCAGAAGTTTTCCAATCTGACTTTCGTCGATGGTTGAGGTCGAAGTCAGATCGACCTTGCAGAGAATATATAGCACCGTGAATCGGACATTTCAAGAATTGATCGTGAAATTATATGTGGCGTTTTTTTGGGTGGTCTCTCGAAAAATTCGAGGTAGCCGTGGAAGACAACAGCCTCAGGCGATATGAGTGGCCACCGACGATCGGCCAGGGGGATGAGTAGTGAGTGGGGATACATTTGGTTGCTTTAATGTATGTACATGATGGTATTTATAAGCAATTTCTCCTACGCGACATCAACCCGAAGACTTCCGTCCTCTTTTGCTTTGGGAATATGCAACTTTAGCACTCCGTCTTCCAACTTTGCTTTGACAGCAGAAGCCTCAATCGGTTGCGGCAACCATATTTTGCGGAAGAACTTTGCCGTCCTTTCGGAAAGCAGAGAGTGCTCGGTGACTGATGATTGATCTGTCGATGTTTGAGCTGCAACGCAACCGTGTAAGCAACTAATGAAAGCAGGTTCAGAAAAGAGTCAAACCTTTTTGTTCGTCACTCTTCTTTCCTATGCTCCCCTCAATGACCAAACTCCGTCCGTTATCCCCAATTCGTACATTGAGATTCTCCTTCTTGACACCTGGAAGGTCTGCTTCGATGGAGAAAGTATCTCCTTTATCTACCATATCCAGTGACATTGATTTGTCATCGAATGACCTCCCATTCCAACCGGAACCACGCCAGCTCCAAAAGTGATGAAGCGGTCCATCTGATTTTAGTGTTGTTGAGACTGCCGGATAAGGCCAGTTAGAACGCCTTAGAAGGTGCGAATGGTTGTCCTCTAACACGCGAAAGAGTGGACGGCACTCGTGAAGTAAGGAGCGTGCAAAATACATGGAAGTTGCGACGGATGGGGATGAGGGACTCGGAGAAGGTAAGTGGCAACAAAGCTGAAGAAGAGCAGACTTTTATAGTGACGGCAGATGGCTTGCGCGTCCCGGCTGCGTGATCACTCAGCAAGCTCTACGACGGCTGATTCTTCTTTTGGATGCCGGTCTAGGTAAACCTTTGGGCGGTCTTTCACGCATGATACGCGCGACAGCCTACAAGTGGCTACTAGTCGCAAAGTCTATCATCGGCCTTCCCTAGAAATCGGTCAATAGCAACGCTGCGATTTGAACGAAGGATTATTTTTCAATACCAAGATCTTGAATAGACTGTCATTCTCTCCGGATAATCAACGTCAAGAAAATTTGGATTGGTTCAGCATCGTGCAGGGCAGGAGGATTGTTGTCAACGAAATTATATCTTGTAGAATTAATCCAGACACAAAAATAAGTATAAAGTACTGGTCTATGCCTTGGGCTTTTTGGCTGTTGAAGACGTGGACGTTAGCAGGCATACTACACAACCGATATATGAACTAACCTCCGTATTTACTCCTCGCTGTCCGTCTGTTGACGACACCATTGAAGTCAAGGGCCCCTCGAACAAGCCGATATCTTGGGGTATAGTCAACATCAAAGAATTCAGGAGCAAAGGAGAACGCTACCTAACACCAGGCAAGTCTTGAGCTCTTCCGCCTCTCACCAGAACTACACTATGTTCTTGCAAGTTATGTCCCTCACCAGGGACATAGCACAGAATCGTTTTCCCTGTGGTCAGCTTCACCCTTGCAATCTTCCGTTTGGCCGAGTTGGGCTTTTTAGGCTTGCCAATCATCAAAGCAACGCACACCCCTTTCTTCTGAGGTCCGTTCTCTAGATAAGGCGACTTGGGTTTGCTTCGCCGTACTTTCTTTGGTGACTTTTTCGGTCGACGCATTGCTTGATTCATGGTTGCGCTCAAGGAAGAGGAAGAATGAACTTCCCTAGAGACCTTGAAATGCTTCATATGACAAAGGAATGGTCGTTGAACGGTGTTTCTAAGCCCAATCGATGTCCATGTTTGTGAGGAAAACGACCGACATGGATTCGATGCTCCTGGGCGCAGTATTGTTGAACGCATTAGCAATGGTCTCTGTAAAAAAGACCTGATTATTGCTGACATTGTTCACGTCCACCCGTCAAAGGCGGTTCGACGTGGTTGCGAGTCAAGGTATTAGTCCGATCAGTTGGTCGAAGTAGTTGAACTCCGCCACAACCAGCTTTGTGTTCGTAAACAGCGACTATGCCGCGTCAACGAACTACGCGGCCTCGACAAGAAGGAGCAGATGAGGAAATGCAAGGACCAGAAGGAGGAAACCCGGCAGCACCTCCGCCATCAGAACCCATTCAAGTTGGAGAAGAGTTGCCTCCCTTTGACCCAAAAACGTTCCAAAGCCATCCCATTTCAGCATCAAATCATGCCAAAGTTAAGACTATCACAGAAAATTGGGACGGGCCTGGAGTTCCTTTGGACCACCTCGCTCAGATGATTCGGGAATCTGCGGTTCTTTTGATGGAAGTTGGCAGCACTTATGCAGATCCAATGGTAAGTAACTAGTTCTCTTTCAACCTTGTAAGCCATTCTTGATTTCGTAATTGGCTTGTCAGCTTTTACGAGACCTTGAGAAAACAATGAAAGAAGTCATTGATCAACAAGCCTCGTTGAACGCGCGGAAGACGGCAGCAATGGATATTAGGCATGATCTAACGAACGGAGTGAAGATCGTACGACTACTTCGTTTTCCCTCTCATCCGTCCGTAGTTGATGTCTTGCCACTCAGGTCGACCCTGCAGCAAATTGGTTGAAGAGGTTCGAGGAAAAGGTTGAGGCATATGAGAAGCAAACTACAAGACAAAAGTATGCAAAGAACTCACTATATCAAGAATACAGAGAAGAAGTCTGGGTAAGTTCAGATTTGTGCATTCTTGCCCTCATGTTGATCCCAATTTTAGGGCGCTGATCCAGAGAACGAGGGAGGAATGCCACCACTCAACTCTATGATACCAAAAGGTGTGGAAATGCCTACTTGATTCTAGGTAAACCAAATAACACACGAGGCAGAGGACGGCGACGAGACTGATAGCGACGACGAAGTAGAAGTAGGAGGAATGGCCAAATCCTACAAAGACCCTCTGACAAGGGCATGGCTTGAGGAGCCTATGAAGTCGTATGTCTCATTTACATGCTGAATTAGCCTCCTATTGACCGTTTATGTAGGCAAAGCTGCGGTCACGTATACTCCAAAGTGTCAATATATGAATACTTGGGCAGAAATACGGTATCTTGTCCTACACCAGGCTGTGATAAGATGATCTCGAAGAAAGACCTCCAGCCGGATGAGAACATGGCTCGGCAAGTCCGAAATGCCAAGAGGAGAGAGGAAGAGTCCTATGGTAGGAGTAATAGGGGAAAGAAAAACAAAGACAGGATCGTTATTGATGATGACGATGAGATTGTAGACTGACAGGAGATTGTTTATAATCGATTCGGGCATCCATCCTAACAACTGAGCCGACAGTCTGACACTTTCAGTGGGAATTAGCATTATACATCCATGTATAATAACAGAGGCTTTAGATATGTAATTAATAACGTCTATGTGTCTTTATGGTGCAACCAGACCCTGACCTGCGCATCTAGAGTCATGATAACTCTTCCATCTCTAATTCGAGCTCTTCGTCCTTGCGCGCGACTGGATCATTCGTCCCAGGTGGAGGTAAGTCGTCTCCGTCAAGTGTAACAAAGTCCTTTAGAGTCAGAGGCCGCAAAGTATATCCATTCGCATCTGTAGACCCTGCGTTTTTGAGCCCTTCGAGGCCGCCTTCCCTTCTCATCAATTCCTTCAAGGGGTGCATGGCCGCATTTCTACATAGCTCGTGCAGGTCAGACCCACTCAAACCATTAGTAGAGGCTGCAAGCTGAGATAGGGACAGTTCAGGTGATAAAGGCGTGTTCTTGAGCATTAGCTCCAGAATTTTGAGCCTCTGCACGGCGTTGGGTAGGCGTATGGCAAACCGCTTGGGCATGCGGCGTAATATTGCGGGATCTATATCATTCGGGCGATTTGTGGCCCCCAATACGAGAATGCGGGAGTCCGTATCTGTAAGAAGACCGTCCCATTGGCTATTGGACAGCTCAGTAAAACAATTCTTCCCTGTAGTATAGTGAAAGAAATGAGACTCACGTCATGAATTCCGCCTTCATCATACCTGTGACCTCATGGTCACCTCTACCTCTCTCCCGTAAGAAACAGTCGATTTCATCAATGAAGATGATACACGGCCGGAGTCGTCGCGCCAGCGAGAATAACGCGTGAACCAGTTTGTTGGACTCTCCGTACCATTTATTGGTCAGAGTTGAGACGCTGATGTTGATGAACGTAGCACCAGACTCCTTTGCAAGCGCTTTGGCGAGCATGCTCTTTCCACAACCGGGTGGACCATACAATAGGACACCTTTTGGTGCAGAAAGAAGCGAAGAGGAGGTAAAGAGATGTGGGTGTGTCAAGGGAATAATGACCGTTTCGCGCAGAGACGTGATTATGCTTTCCAGTCCTCCAATGTCCGAGAAAGTGATTGACATATCGGTTGGGGATATTATTTCTGCTGCAATGGTGCCTGTTGATACACAAATAGAGTGAGCGGGTGGATTAAACAATCCTAAGCTGTAAGTGGCTTACGTTCGTACTCATCTAAATCGGCGTCTTTCAAGCCTAATCTCTCTAGAGACTTGCTTCCTTTGTCCAGTGCTTTTTGTCTTTCCGGGTCCATACCCACTTCGAAGCGGTTGACCATATACTTGATGCTGTAGTATATTACTGCCTGAGATGCAGCAAACATGGCCACTAGGTAAATCCAATGTTTTGAGGGCGAGAAATAGAGGAACAAACAGACTGCATCAGCAACACTTCATTAGGTCGGTATGAAAATCAGTTATTCACCATCAAGCATGATGCGATTGACATCGCGCCCCATGATGTTTCTGCAATTCTAAAGTACTATGAAGCGTAAACAACACGTTGGTTTCTGGTTCAACGTTGAAGTCAGGTCCAAGTTGCCCGGGTACCGCGAATATCACAGAGAAACAAATCCAACAGTTAAAACTCCGCTAGCCACGTATGCTGCCGACCACGACCCCTATTTCTATCGATGATATCTCTAGCTACTCTATTCACGCTCATTCTAACAATTTCGACATCGATTGTAGTTGCTCTACGTTTCCTTCATGCAAGAAATGATGAACAGCGCCGACAACTCCTTACGATACTCGATATCCATCCCGTAAACGAAGAAGAAGAAGACCCATTGGTGATTGGATTTATGCATCCATACTGTAATGCTGGAGGAGGAGGCGAGCGTGTTCTATGGGCTGCAATTGCGTATCTTCAACGTACGGAACCGAATGCTGTATGTCTCGTTTATACCGGGGACATAGATCCAAAAACCAGGCTCCCACTGAAGAAAGAGAATATTGTCCAACGATGTCGAGAGAGGTTTGGGATCCAGTTGAACGCAAAGAAGCTTCACTTTATTCACTTAAAATGGCGTTGGTTGATCGAGGACTCAACATGGAAAAGGTTTACACTGCTTGGACAGGGTATTGGAGCAAGCCTACTTGCTGTCGAAGCGATGTGGCGCATGATTCCAGACGTATATTTTGGTGAGTACGTAGAAACCATTAAACCGTAGATCTGATCATGAATCTTGTCTTGTAATTCAAGACACACTCGGCCTTGCGTTTACCTATCCTGTTGTACGCTTTCTCTCTTCCCAGCGGTATACACCAGACCGCAAAGCCAAAAGATTACCAATAGCAGCATACATTCACTATCCTACGATATCAGCCTCAATGCTAAATCGTGTATCTTCCCGCCAAACTACGTATGCAAATGACGCCAGTGTGACAGGAAGCGGCTGGAAGAGCACGGCTAAGCTGCTGTAAGTGATCATCGTTCTGGATGCAGGCAAGCTTTCTGATGCTTTAACACATAGATACTACCGTATATTCTCCTATCTATACACCTCCTGTCTTCTTACCTCGCCACCATTATTATTATCCGTCAACTCTTCATGGACAGGAGCACACGTATCGTCACTCCTTTCTACACAGGTACATTCTGCGTCATCAGCATTATCCTTTATTTCTTTACCGATTTCAATAATCCGGGTGGTGCTAGGGTATGATGTTCCAACGCCAAAGGCAATCAATCAACCGCCCATCCCTTCCGGCGCAAAAACAACCTCCAAAGAGTCCCCAAAAGAAGCAAGCGGGCATAATCCCCGAATAATCTTCCCGCCGTGCGATGTTGAGTCGATGAAAGATATGGCTTTGGAATCTCGACGGAATGTGATCTTCAGCTGTGCCCAGTTTCGGTGAGCCACCCGACTACCAGAAGCTCTAATACTGATTCAATTTCATGTGATCCGTAACGGCAGCCCGGAGAAGGATCACGCAAAGCAAATACAATCGCTTGCAATATTGTTTAGGACTCACCCGGAACTCTTTCTCATTCCTGAACCTGACGAAAGCTCGACCCTACAAGGAGGAGATTCTAGGGAACGTGCTTCGATTCTTGAGAGTGGACCTGGTACGGGTAAACCACCCAAAGATGTTATGTATAGCCCGGAAGATGGTGATGGAGGCCTGAAACTAGTTTTGCTCGGAAGCGCCAGGCATGAGGAAGATCTTCACCGGGTTCAAGAGCTACGAGATCTGGCGAAAAGACTCGGGGTTGAGGTACGTTCTCATGCTCTGCAACCCTTGGAAAGCACCCGATGGCGGTCCCGCTACGAACGATCGCTTACTCACTGGTTTCTATTGCGAGATACTACACTGAACTGACGCCTTCTCCTGTTTTGTCCACATGCTCTCTGTTTGTTCTCACACTCCCCCGCAACTCCACGCCTGGCGCTCTCCTTCCCGACACTGAACGTATCTTATTCACGATGTGCCATTTTCCCAAACGGGCAATCTAATTGGAAATTCAATCACCATTTTTGGGGGGGAACGCGGCTTCTCTCTGCCTCATTCAAATCCCGCCCGCCTCGGCCTACGCTATACACGTGCCACTACCTTGTTACGGTGAACATCGTACTTTGGAATTGGTACTCGCTGTCAATCATCACGCGTACAACCCCGACTTCGGCTTTACACAATATTACTTGCTCTCGGAAACGCATTCTCGTATCGCTGTCGATGCTTTGGCGCCTGATCATGCGCTCCTTGGCTCGTCCATATTCATCGTTCCGCTGGTTCCGCTGACCCGCCGAACGTACCATTGACAATTATGGGCACCTTGGCATCAATGCTCGAACAATGTCGACCATATCTACACCCAAATGACTGCGAAATGGTAGGCGCATGTCGAATTTCGCCTGAATGCACCGTACTCCGAGCTGCTCCACTGGTTGTCCGTCGCGAGTGTTGGGATCAGCACTATGGTAGAGGAACACTTTGGGATCGGCGTGGTCGAATTCATGGTGAGAATTTTCGCTTCTATATGATTCTTGGCGCATCGGCCCCAAGGGGGCTCTCAAGAAGGCCTGCTTGGGCAACTTGGTTCGGTGAGGCGATGCAAGGAAAAGTCTCACCAATCTGTGGCTTGAGGCCAGCTCCACTGCTCTGACATGCCCTGTCTGCGGAGAAACCCACTATCCCGCAACGACCCCATTCTCCACTTTCAGGATCTTGTCGGCAAGGGTCGGAACCGTAACCTAGTAGTGTCCGATCAATCGACAGGTCCTGGCCATTTAGTTGGCAACGCGTAACCCTGTTCTCGGTTTTTTATCCCCGACTAAACTTATCATTAAGATGTTGCCTTTTTTTTTAAACTCATTCTTTGTTTGTGATCGCAGGCAGCCGGTCTTATTTCTGTGGTACACGCCTCGGGCGGCCCAATTATGGATATCGTCGTTCCGTTCGATGGAAAGCCTACAGGATTCCATGCTTCTACAGATGAGGAATTCGCAGAACAGCTGTATCGAGCGCTTACTCTCCCTCCTGAAGAGATGCTCCGGATGAGGGAACGGGCCAGGAAAGGTAGTCGGCGATTCTCGACGCAGAATTTCGAGGATGGCTTCGGAGAGCTATGGAATGCAGCGAAAACTGCGCTACAGTGAACCCTAGAAGGGCCCGACTGATGGTACCTAGGCGGAATTCCTTAGTGCGATGGAGGTGCGGATACGGGCGATACTATTGGGTATTCCAGAGATGAAATCAGGGGTTCTATGTCATATCTAGCAGCTGTAATTATCTGGTGCGCGAGTATGTCGCTATTCCAACTCGAGTATCAGCAGTATTATGGAAATATATTGTGTACTTTCCGAGTGTCTCAGGGCATTCTTGTTTCATCAGAACACTAGTTTTGTGTCCCTACGTCTTAGCGGCCCGTCGTCCTCGAAGCTTGAAGTGATTGTTTGTTCCTTAACTGGAGAACCAACCACAACCGGCTGCCTCAAATTCCCCGCATCGACTTCTGAACGACGATGACAAGAAGCAGTACCATCTTTGGTCGCCGACTCTCTCCGGCTCATCAGCACATGTGACAGCCTTGGCTGAGCTTCCTTCCGACAGCGACAAGGTTGAGGTCACTTTGCGATCCTGAACTCGCCGGGTAGCTAATTGTGTTGAAGAGCGCCTTCGAAGTCGCGCGAATGACGAGTCCATGCGACCTTAAGAGCTATAAAAACCCCTCTGGGCTCGCGTTCCACTTTTCCTTCAAGCCATCGTCTTCGAGCTCCTCTTCTGCTTCTACTACCAAACAGGAGCAGTCTTCGGATTCAAAGTCGGGCTGTTACATTCCCTTGGTTCCTCCTGGTCTCACGTCGTGGTCGAAATTATCATTCCTGATGCTGTTCTCAACCCTCCTCTCGTTTGGGTGCTTGGCTCTCTTCCAAGCATCTTCCATTGCTGCAATCGCTCCCATTGATCTCACTTTCGATAAAAAGTCGACCATCGAGAAGCGCCTTACCTACACCAATGTCGACGACTTCGCCGCATTCGAGTATCCCATCGCTCTCACAGGGCTCTATGCCAATATTGGTCCAAGTGGTTCCAAGTCCAGTGGTGCGAAGAGCGGTGTAATCATTGCGAGTCCTTCAACTTGTGAGTAGGAAACTCTCGCCTTTCTCGATCACGAACTGACGACTTCCAACAGCAAACCCCGATTATCTGTGTGTTGTTTCCATTTAGATGGGCTTGTTCGATTCTCATCCTCTCCCTCATTTAGCTATACATGGACGCGTGATTCCGCGCTCGTGATGAAATACATAGTCGACCGGTTTACAGGAGGAAGGTACGTATCAGCCACGTTTGTGGATATGCCGACTGTATCCTCTTTCATTGTCTTAGACTGAGACGCTGCCCATCACACAGAGATTCAACTCTCCGTACCACGATCGACAATTACGTTGCTAGTTCTGCGCGTATCCAACAAGTCAGCAATCCCTCTGGAACTGTCTCCACTGGTGGTTTGGGAGAGCCCAAATTCTTGATCTCTGAAGCCGCTTTCACTGGAGGTATGCTCATTCGATCCAGCCAGTTCATCGCAAATACTCACCAATCGGTTTCTTCCTCTTTTAGGTTGGGGAAGACCCCAGCGTGATGGCCCAGCTCTTCGTGCGACTACCCTCATTAAATACGCCAACTGGTTGATTTCACAGTCCAATACGACCTACGTCACCGGTACCCTTTGGCCTATCCTCTTGTTGGATTTGAACTACGTATCTAACAACTGGAACAATACTGGCTTTGATCTTTGGGAAGAGGTACGGGAAAATATGTTCATATTACTGGGCTCGACTGAATTATACACACTAGGTCAACGGTGCTTCTTTCTTCACGACCGCAGTTCAGCACCGTGCTCTGCGAGAAGGTATCACCCTTGCAAAGGCTCTCAATGACCCAGCCTCGACTGTCTCGGCATGGACGACCCAAGCTGACAAGCTTTACTGCTTCTTGCAATCCTATTGGTCGGCTTCTTCAGGTAATTTATTTTCATTATAGTACTATCGTATCTATTTTCTGACGTATTTCTAGGATTCATTGTGGCCAACGTCAACCCAGGATCTGGTGCTATCCGTTCCGGCAAAGACGCCAACACCGTCCTGACTTCCATCCATACCTTTGACCCTGCCGCGGGCTGCGATTCTAAGACCTTCCAACCTTGCTCGGACAAGGCTCTCGCGAACTTGAAAGTTTACGTCGACTCTTTCCGCAGTATCTACGCTATCAACAGCGGGAAGGCCAGCAATGCTGCTGTGGCCACTGGACGCTACCAAGAAGACAGCTACTACAATGGAAATGTGAGTGTTCTTTGGGGCCACCTAATCGATGAATCCTTAACTAACCGACCTTATAGCCATGGTACCTCACCACTTTCTCCGTCGCCGAGCAACTCTACAGAGCGATCCAAGTTTGGGACACTCTAGGAAAGGGCATCAACGTCACCTCTACCTCTCTTGCGTTCTTCCAGCAATTCAATTCCTCGGCGACTGTCACGACCATTCCGGCTGGCTCTGCTTCATACACAAGCTTGAAGGGTTTGTTCTACTCATCTACGCCGTAAGACAATAAACTGATTTGTTCCATAGCCTCCATCAAGACCTTCGCTGACGGTTTCGCTCTCGTTGCTGCTCAATATACTCCTTCGACTGGCGCTTTGGCTGAGCAATACCTCCGAAGCACTGGTGCCCCCACCAGCGCCTCTGATCTCACCTGGAGTTACGCAGCTGCGTTGACCATGTTCGATGCCCGTGCCAACGTTGCCTCCGAAAGCTGGGGTGCTGCCAATTTGACCCTTCCATCTACCTGCTCTTCTGGTGGCGGAGGCGGAGGAAGCACCAGCACAGTCACATTCAAGGTGACTGCCACGACAGTTTGGGGAGGTAAGTGATCATCATAACTTGTCGCTTTCTTAGCACAGTGGCTAACCTGCACACTTTAGAAAATATCTACCTCACCGGTTCGCTATCTGAGCTCAAGTCCTGGAGTACCAGCGATGCCATCGGACCTCTTGACAACACTGGCACTTATCCAGTCTGGTCGGTCAGCGTTACGGTTCCCGCCGGTACCTACTTCGAGTACAAGTACATCAGGAAGTACAATGGCGCCGTCACCTGGGAGAGTGGTAGCAACAGGGTCAACACGAGCCCTGCCGCTGGCTCGACGTTGACGATCAACGACACCTGGAAGTAAATGTATTTAACGGAGATCGGCAGAAGGATACCCTTGCTCTCTGATCCCCATCCAAAGAAATTCCCCTCCTTTTTTTTTTCTGACATCCCTCCTTGATGTTCGAATCCCACTCCTTAATTGGCCTGTCCTTTGCGATTCTTGTCTTGGTTAAGAATAGTGGTGGAATATAAAAAGTTTCTATCACTCATCTCAATCGTTATTTTGTTCTGTTAAACTGTTTTGCCATTTTCATGGAAATTAAATACAGCGAGGATTCTACAACCTGGCTTTATCGTCCTTAGCCCCTTCCATTTTGTCTTCTAAAGTCGTTCGTGGTGTAGATTGACTAGAACTATCATCTAGTCACTCCGTAATCCCTTCCTCTTCTTCTGCCAATAGCCGCTCCGCCTCGAGTGCGGCCATACAACCGCTGCCTGCCGATGTGATCGCCTGACGGTATCGTTTGTCCTGTACGTCTCCAGCGGCGAAGACGCCTTTTACACTGGTTTGTGTCGTCCCCGGGATGGTGACGATATATCCATCTACATCTGTCTCGACTTGGGAGCTCACAAGGGACGTGGCGGGTTCGTGACCTGTTTCGAATAGAAAGATCGATAAGTATATAGTCAATACCCCATACAAGCGTGTAGATTTGATGGACCAAAGAACGAAGTACTTACCAATCGCGTAGAAGAGACCGTTGGCTTGGAGCTGGGAGGTTTCACCCGTCTTGACGTTCTTAATTGTTAGGCTCTGTAGTAAGTCACCATCACCACAGGCTTCTAGCGCTACAGTGCTCCATAGAATTTCCTAGGGTTGATAGGTTAGCCGTACGATATCAACCAGAGCAGGAATGATTGAACGAGGTTATGCCAAGACACGTATAGTGCATAAAGAATAGAAAACTGAAGTAGAACAGGATAGCTTAATGCACGTACAACTTTAGGGTGACTGGTGAGTCGTTTGGCCATGATTTTACTCGCTCGTAGTTCATCCCTGCGCACGAGTACGATGACTTTTGAGCCATACTTAGTTAAATCTGTCGCAATTTTCTCAGTATGAGTCAGCATATGAATGCATTTCACGCACAAAGTGCCTCCTCTGCTGCTGAGTCGCCACCACCAATGACCACCAAGGGCTTGTTCCTATAGATTAATGAGCATTAAGGTCATCGCAAGGATAATACGCATTCATCGCTACCAAAGGAGGTCGCTCACTCACCGGAAGATGGGCACCGCACCATCGCAGACAGCACAAGCCGAGATACCGCTTTGCCAATAGGTTTCTTCACCCGGCAGGTCCAATCTCTTTGCGCTCGCACCAGTGGCAAGAATGACGACGTCGCAAGTCTCAGGCTCCAGATCCTCTTCGCTCTCTCGCCAGTAACGGAACGGCCTTTGGGAGAGATCGATGCGCGATATCGTCTCCGTGATGATATTCGTTCCAAATTTAACCGATTGGGCACGGAATTTGTCCATCATTTCCGGACCACTAACGCCTTCTGGGAAACCGGGATAGTTCTCCACTGCAATTACCATTCCATCAGGTCAGAACGAGACTTTAGATTCGCGATTTATGATTCGGCGCGTACCGTCTGTCGTCGTCGTCAGTTGGCCACCGGCTGCAAACCCATTGGCCATAAAGCCTTCGAACATGACTGGATTGAGGTTTGCACGAGCAAGATAGATTGCAGCTGTATGACCAGCAGGACCAGATCCGATGATCACCTATGAGCCAAACAGAACAACGTAAGCTCAGCCATAGCACGTCGAAAAATCAGTGAATCACGGCTTACGACTTTCGAATGCGTCCTTGAGCTACGGCCATTTTCTCCTTTGGGGGTAATCGATGACATTGTAGTCCCTGTAGTATTACTGAATGCTCGTTTGGTAGTGGGGCTGGGGAGTTCAAAAAGCGTGAACGATGCGATGGCCGTCCCTCTGAAAGTGGTCGACGCTAAGGGTCGAGAAAAAGCGAACCTAATGAAGGAAAACAGTTTGGAGAAACCTTAGGAGTTAGGGCCTTTATATGTAACAGAGATGGGATCCAAACAAGTCTTCTACCATACAACCGCTTAGGCTATGGCTTACTTATCTCCAGAGGCTTACTTGATCTCCGCGTCCGTCGTCCTGTGGGCCTGCTATCATCCGGCTACAAGCCTATGCGAAAGAAAACACATGATTGATCCCCTCGGTGACCGTGTATATTCTATGGCTTTCCCAATAACTCTTCCCCAACAACAAGACAACCACTCCTCATATCTATGCAACAAATGGCTCCAGAGGACTGTCTCTGTCGTTAATTTCATCATATAAACAAGGCTCTTGAGCTGGGATTTACTCACCGACTGCCGACACTTCAGCACCTTGACTTTCACTCGACGAGTCTCAGCGTCTCTTCCGTCCCGCCTGTTCATCACAGTTATGAACAGTGACATATCGGTGAGATATGTGAAAGAGGGACCCAAGGATGGCTTGTATGCGAAACTTGAAGTTGGATCGAATGGACGAGACATGGAGTGATCACTCAACCCAGCCTGTTCGGTGACTGATGCGCGACGAATACGAGTAGCAGTGTTAGCGACCTAACAGGAGGCTATTCAGCAAAGTTGACAGGAGAAGACTGAGACGGTGTAGGAACGTAATGAGAGATCACGTACAAGGAAAAGGACCCCGTGAGTCTCGGAAATTGTGGAGAGATGTCTCATAAATGTAATCATGAGTGCGTGGCCTAGAATTCTCAGTTGTGAAATGGCGAACCAGGCAAGTCATACCTTTAGAAGATGTCGCGCTCAGACCGGGACCAAGTAAAGGGGTGATGGGGTCAATGACCACAATGAATTTACTCATTTGGTTTTCCTTGTATTTGATGTTAAGATAAGCCGCTAATGCCAGTAAATGGTTAAGCAGTCCACACCTCTACCTGTGATACAACTCCTTCCAAGATATCGTATGCTGATGATAATTCCGTACACGGGACAACTTCGAGTCTTGTCAGCGGATCCGCGCCCTGTGCACATTTGACTGTGATCCTTCGTAGCCAGGAGAAGTGGGGAAATTTACTGAGCACACCTGCAGTTTAAAGCGGCTCTCAAGTTTCTCCTTTGTTCTGTTGGCATGTTCTGGCGAGAATCCACCTAAAGTATCAATCCATGTCGCAGAAGACTCTGGACAATCCATGAGATACTTGAGAGTGAGATGAGTTATTAACGACTATTTCGAACCCATTATAAGTATTCAATAGAAATATGAGGATAATGATAATTCTGCAAGGGAAACTCCCAACCGTTTTGCCACTTCCTAAGGGTCCAGCTATTTCGACAACTCCCCAACTCGGAAAGACAACAAGGCGATCGACACTTTCGATTCCTGTTGAAATCAGAGGTATTTCATTTCCAATGGTGGACAACTCCTTCCTGTGTACTTCTTCTTTCCATCGTACGGTCCCAGTGACTCCAATGGACGTGGAAAACGTTGCAACTTCATCATATAGTCTCTTCCAGTCTCTTTTCTCGATCAGCCCATGGGTGAGAAGCTCAAAGAACTCATCTGAAGAAGAACGTAAGATGAGGTCTTCTGCAAGGGTGACTTGAAGCGAAGCAAGTTCGCTTAAGAGTTTTTCAGACTGGGTATTTGAAAGTTGAGTGGATAACGTTGGCAATAACGAACGGAGACGCATCCTAGCAAGCTGAGGTCAGGGGCTAAGTGGCTGTGTTGAAATCTCTTTCTCCCTTTCGACGTCCACGAACCTGGTGAGAGACTTTAAGCCTTTGGCTATAATTTTGCGAACCAGAAAGCTCATGCGAACCATGGTCTAACATGACCTATCCCTTTGTCATTGTGCTGAAGGTTCTGTTTCACTCCGTTTGAAAGCAAGTGGCACGTCATGTCGTCCCGTCGCCACCGCAAGACGCAGCCAAGGAAAGAGCCACTACATATGAGTGCAAGCTTTCTGGATCGTACATCGCCTTCTTCAGCGAATACTGCTATGATGTGGGTAGAGAGAATGAGCCTCATGAACGAGGTAAGAGCGAGCTGTTTCGAACATATGCAAATATCTGAGTGACGCATTACACATTCTACTACTTGATCAACATTCACCAACCTTGTCCATGCCTCACATCTGTGTTAACCACAGGTTACGGCATACCGTAACGAAAACAAGCACATTCTCGCGGAACCCAAACAAAAAGAGATCGTTTCTATTGATGAAAAGATGCATGGGCCATTCTCGTCGACCTCAGGTCTCAGCTGGAATAAGCTGGGCGAAATTCAATTCGAAATGGGAAAGTTCGCCGAGAGTGAAGTTTCTCTGAGAAAGGCCGTGGAGATACGTGAGGGACTAGGGGAAGACTTCGATACGGCTGTATCAAGGGATAACCTGGCGAGGGCTTTGGAAGCCCTCGGTAGGATGGAAGAGGCGAAGGAAACTAGGCTTCGTGGTCGAGGACCACAGAATATCTCCTGCACAAACTGGACGGTGAGTGTAGATTAGCTTTGGACATCGTGAGGAGCTGACATAATAACGGATCGAACAGTGTACTATCCAGCAGGGGCTAGGATTCGATAAATTAAAGACCTGCTCGCAATGCAAGGTGAATATATGTGCGTTCCGGTCGAGAAATATGCTGATCAGATGGCCAACTCCGCAGTCGGTGTTCTATTGCTCGCCAAACTGTCAGGTGAGTGTGCTTAACGTGAAGAATTGGAGATTGAGCCACCCAAACGTAATACCATAGAAAATGGATTGGAAAACTAGGCACAAGAAAACATGTAAACCTCCTATTACGACTACAGACGCATCAATTAGGACGACGACGGTCCCGAAGTGAGGAAGTCCTAACATCGACATACATGGATCCTTCCAAAATCTCAACGATTGAAAATCTCGGAACACATAGCTCTCAACATGACCATCTATTCCCTTATCTACTCCTTTATATCTGACCCTGTGTATACAAATAGTGCCAGTTGTTGAAACTACGGCTTTGCTCCCGACGTTCTATCTGAGTCATTTATATACGTTGGCGGCGGTAGCAGATTCTTTAAGGTTAGTGAATGTTCAAGGTTGTGAATCCAGTAGTTTCCTCAAACAAATAAGAGCGGTTCGTTCGTGTGGCATCGTATCAGGGTCGCCGTCTTTGTATATCTCCGGATCTGGACTGACACTTGGAGCTGGCCATGTCCACCAACATTGACACTAATAAGACGACTACCGGCTCTGTACCTCCTCCAGATGCAGAAATAATAGTCAAGCCATCACCTTCCGTATTACAAGCAGAGGATGATCATCATCAACGACGGCTATTTCTGGGGCCGATGCCAGAGACAGTTGCATTGGGCGACTTGTCGAGGGACGATAATAGCCATGGACCTGGTATGATGATGAAGGGCTTTAACTTTCTTGGAATAAAGAAGCAAGTCACTTCACAGTCAATGCACAATCGAAGAAGCTTGAGCTCCGAAGAGGGGATCAGCCGCGAACGGGCATTTCGCTTCTTCATGAGCACCGGCGGTCGAAAGGAAGATTTTGATCGCCAAGAGGGCTCAATTAGACGGGAAATTGTACAGCGATTGAAGCAGAGCGGCTGGCTCTTGAGCGAGGATAATCGAAAAATGGCGACTGCACCTACAACGAAGAAATGGATTGGAGATAGCTTCGAAGTCGGCAAGGATATTTTAGGTCTTTCGACGTTAGCCTCTCAGCACGAGGAACCGCCAGTAGTTGGACGCACGAGCATAGCTGATGACAAGGCTGTCTCCGTAGCATCACCTGAAGGAGACGCGAGAGCATTTTCTGAAGTGCTGGGAGACACTACACTCTCGCCAGGGCTCAAGGCAACAGCCGCCGAAACTAATATGCCCGACCCCATAACATTAATAGGGGACACGGGGGGCCGAAACCTAAGTGCCACTGCTATCAAGAGCATAGATTCTTCCGGATCTCAAGTCATGTCCGCGACAGGGTCCAAGGTTGGGTCTTACGTGTCCACGACCCACCTTCTCGCCCCACCACGAACGACCACTCCCGAACCTCTTTCAAACGAATCCACTACTTCCCTCTCAAAAAGAAGACAAGATATCAGGAAATCGGGTAGTGCTGCTTCACTAAGAGAAGCGGCAAGCGCGGTGCGATCAGCCCTCCGCGTCCCGAGTCGATCTAACTCTCTGAGTGGAAAGAAGAAAGGGAAGGGGAAGGTCACATTTCCCGAGGACCCGGCGGGTGTCAGAGGCAATGTCTCTGAAACGCCCCGAAGTGAGGAGCCAACTGCTTCCCCCAATGAGGTTCTTACTCGCGAACCATCCCTCAACACCAGCGCAGGAGCAGCTGCTCGAATCAATGAGGAACTTCAGCCACTAGATGACGCTGGAGATGTCATCTTACGAGGTACTTTAGATATCGACCCCCGAGAGTCGACTTTTCTGATCTATCTTTGGTTTAGATCGTATGCTAATACGTGTTCTCTCTACTTCGGGATCGATTTCAAAGTATCTCGATGAGCAACAGTTATTGGAGATGCCGGAGGTAAGGAGAGAACGGGCAACTATGTGGAGAGAGTACCTAGTTGTTTGGAGGAAGTCGTCGATCGAGCTTTATGAACAATACGTACGTCTCATCACCTCCTATTTTTGCTGTATTATCTTTATCTGGTACACTTCTTTAGACTATCACCGCGAAGGAATGGTTTACGAAGCACAAGCACCTGGCATACAAAATCCCTTTAATTCCAGTAAAGACGACCGTTTCAATCTTCTCGAGAGTTGATATGTCATTTTGCATCACGTGTCCAAAGTCTACAGCTCATTCACATCTCCCCGTTTACCGAGACCATGAAGATAAGCTGACAACGCTTATATTCATATGCAAAACAAAGAGCCGTTCTCGGTCCGTTGACTGGGTTTGGAGACTATGGTATGTAAGTGCCTCATCACCGGAATGTACACTCATGTAGTATGACAGGCGTAGACTAGGTGGTGAGATTCCGGATTCCGTAGAAATCCGCTGTCCAGCTATCGATGCCCGCGTCAGTTTTCCCATTCCAGCCATAGATTTTGTCTCAGGGATGGAGGGTTATCGGAGCTTCACCAGAGAAAGAGTCATTCATAATTGCAGGGAGCAGATGAGTGGAATTCCCGAGTGGGATCTCCTAATCGAAAGTGCCCTCAAACCAAGAGAAGATAGAGAAGCCGGTAAACTGGAGCTATGTTGGCGTACAGAAAGCAATCTCGATTGGGCTTGGTTACAGGATGATGTCAACGGGCTAAATCGACCATGGTCTGTGCTTTTTGGCGTGGCTTTAATGAACGTACGTGCAGGAGAACTCACTTGAATCATCGTTGCATCTAAAGTAATATCGTAGCCTCGGTTCCCTTCCGAGCTCGAGCTTCGAGTCGCAGAACATTTCCCGACAAGGCTCGCTCTCGGCAACGATACTGTCCTGCGAGAGCCCCCGGCAATCGAGGGTTATCTATATCGCTATAAGCCGGAAACTCATCTTAAGGATCCTATCTATTTGGCAACCCACAACAGCAATATATTTTTCATTCCACAACAACATGCACATCCACCGCAGCCTCCGACAGCTGCGATGCAAGACGAACCAATTGACCAGGATCAGACGTCGCCTAATCCCGATTCAAGTAGTAGAGCCGCCACACCGGTGATAACAAGGGCCAGTGAAGTTCGGCGAGGCGCGGCTCAGATATTGAACGCAAAATCATTCCTTGATATGAGGACCATTGAAACTGTCAGAAGGGCGGAGGAGGTGTTGTCAACTGTTAATCGCCGTGGATCGACTAGCAAGCATACAAAGTCGGGAGAATCGGCGAATGCTCGCGAAAGGACAACCTCTTCGACGACTAACGCGACAACGACAACCTCTCATGCGCATGAAGAAGGTCTGTCAAACGAGGGATTAGAAATGAATCACGATTTACCACCCATCGATCTGGAACTAGAACAGGGGAACGGAGAAATAGCGCTGATAAAGCCAACTGCTGAAGATGACAGTGACCTAGGGGGAGATGAAGAACTGGATAAACTGGCAGGGGACGCTAAGCAAGAATTGAAAAAACGTCGGTCGTTTGAGTTGGTCCTACGCAACTCTGAAGTTATCCGCTTCGAAGTAAGATTCTTGATTTGGCGTCTTCTTCGACTGATGTATTGCGTTACACAGGCGTATAGTTGTAAGATTGCGGTCGAATGGGTTAACACTATACGGGCTTTGGTCGTTTACTGGACTCGTCGACATCGTGTGGATGCACGGCTTGAAATGGACATTGTGCATGCTATGTCTGGTCGCACCCGGTTCCTAGTTCCACGAATTGGGGAAAGCGTATACCCCGCTCCACCACCAGATCCGCGTGACGCGTCACCACTTCTAGGTCGGTGGTGGCATTGGTGCGTTCTGGAAGGTTGTAGGAGTATTATTCGTGCTGGTCGATTGTTTATGAGGACAGGCGTGAAAGGACAGATGAGGTGAACGATACCGTTGCTGCCTTGAATTGCGGTCAGATACTCACTCGAAACTTAAGGCACTACTACTTTGTTTTGGTCGCTGGACATCTCATTCGCTTCAGGCTGGCGTCCTCCCGTGCCCACTCCCCGAGGGCAATGCATAGCCATGCGAAGTCTATCAACCTCTTGGACGCTTTCGTCACTTCTGGACACTTTGCCGCTTTGGAACTCGACGAGGGGAACGGGGGGTTTGAACCGGTGCCGAGACGATTCCAAGATGGATTGGAAACAGATGACCGTGACATAGATACCCTAATCATCATTCGGTATGTATGGATTTATGTCATGGCTACATCAGGGCTCAAGGGTATGTATTTCTGCAGGTACCGCCATTTGTCCGCCGACCGCCATCTTGAAAAGTTGCCTCAACCAACGCATGCTGATTCAACGGGAAAAGCTACTTCCCATGCGGGTATTACAACTACCACAACTACCACCCACACTCGATGGATGGTTACAGACGCAGAGAGCGTGCCACCGCTGAATAGTCACCATAAACTCCTCGTATTACGCGCAAGGAGTAAGCTTGAGAGAGATGCGTGGTGCTGGGCTTTGAACGTGGAAATTGAGCGTTTGGTTCGAATGAATGCTATTAGAGAACAGGCGGTTCGGGATGACGGCGCAATTGCGACCTAAGGGTACTATCTTGTGTGGTTTCTTGACGCAAGCTGAAGGCTACTGGGATCGGTATATAACTGTTGATTTTGGATTATGGTTTGGGTATATCGTGTCTCTATATTCGTCCTTTTATTCGACGTGTTTTCGTGACTTATATATATTCCCGTGGTATAAAGGGCGGAGTTTGAAATTTCCTAATTCCAACGCCAACGGCTAAACTTGCTCATTGGCCATAAGCAAGCTTATCCCCTCACCCTAGCCAGATGATGGCTTAATAATCCCTCACGAGTCAACAACCTAGACATTTTAATGATTCGACCATTCGACCATGGAGGATTGGTTAGCAAATGCAAGCATCGTTACGGAGACCTGACAAAAATGGCTCATCTAGATCTGGTATAAAAGGGGACCCGTTCTCAACCTTGCAATGGACAAGCAAAACTACTACTCTCCTCACCTCAAAGCCTACTCTCGTGATGGTCCTCATACTCCACGCACACCCGCAGTCTACCTGTGGACGTCGTGTCGCCGCTGTATTGCATGAAAAGAAGGTCCCATACGAACTCATCCAACCCGAACTTACTGAAATCAAAACGGATGCTTGGAAGGAAAAGCAGCCTTTCGGACAGATGCCCTACCTCGAGGTATATCGACTTATATTATTCCTCTAAATGCCCATGGAACCTAAACCTTGTCTTTTTACACACAGGATGACGGACTCGTTGTATTCGAGAGCAGGGCTATCGGCCGTTATATTGCAACAAAATACGCTTCCTCCGGAACTCCATTATTGCCATCTGACTTGACTGACGCTAACGCCATGGTGCTCATCGACCAAGGAATCAGCATCGAGAATAACAACTTTAATCCGGGTGCAGAGGGTCTGTTTATAGAAAAAATAGCCTCAAAGTGCGTTCACAATCTCTCCCACCCCATCCCGCTGCAGTTACTCTATTTCTACTTACGATGACCTCTATCAGGTTTCATGGAAGAGAACCAAACGAGGAGTTTATCAAGAGCTACGAAGCGAAGCTTACGACTAAAATGGACGGTTTCGAGCTCCTCTTGTCGAGACAGAAGTACATAGCCGGAGATGTAAGTCACACAGCTGAACCTTTTATTTTGTCCCCCTCCCCCACTTCTCTCCGCTTCCTTCTTGACTTCCCCGTCGTCTGCTCAATGTGACCTTGCTCATGGCCATTTTTCCAGGAGTTAACATTGCCCGATCTCTTCTTCCTTCCGTACGGTCAAACTGTCACTCAACTCGGGTACGATTTCATGACGAACGAGACCAAATGGCCCAATGTCGCTCGGTGGTGGAAGGCCGTATCGACTCGCGAGGCATGGCTCGCCGTGAAGGACGGTATTCCTGCTGCTGGAATCTCCGCTTGAGCCCCGATTCATCGAAAAATCGTCGTGTTTCTATAACTAGTCGGCGTTATCAACCTCGTTTTACTCCTTTTCAGAATCGTTGGGACAAAGGATGATTGAAATAAGACCTCGAAGTGGCGCTAAGAAAGGCATTGTCGGCCTCTTCATGTCCCTATAAGGAACAAGAGTATTCATCCAGGGGAATCACTACACACTCATTGATCACCAGGTTCATCGCCATAGACAATATTACAGACTGCCGAATGGCTCTATTGGAATAAGTCGCCACTCATACACTAATAAACGTATCGAAGATCTCTTCGGGATCCAAGAAAAGACAAAGGCATTCAGGCCACCACGTACCTGCTGCTCACCGAGTTCCTCGCCATAGGAAATACTGTGGTTAGATATCCCATCTCTCCGACTCACATTTCTTCATCTTGGACCATACTCCGCACATAGCACCGTTGGCCAAACCAGGCGCCACCATAGTCGACAGTATCTCGTGGTCTGGGTTCACTCCACCCAGATCACCTCAACTGCATCTGTTGATGCTACTCGGACTATGTGCCAGATTTCGCGATGAGTACTTCCTGTGTGTATGCTAACAATGCCAAAATACAGTTTCTCCTTCCCTCACTCTTCATGGGGTATTCGTGCGGTATCTTCTAAACTGTCTCTCCGAAATCGTATTTCTGGAGGACTTTCATACTCTCCTCTTGTTATTGAATCGGTAGGACGACCTTGCATTCGGTAAATTTGGTAGTACATGAGTTGGGCTAACACAATTCTGGCAGACGAGTACAATACAATCGATCTCATGAGACGGTAATACAGAATATCCTAAAATAGAGCAAAAAGTGGATCTGATATAGACCCTCGGTCAACAGGTCGCCGATACGGAGGAGGCAATCCGTCACTGAAGCGGGGTCGATCAAAGGAGAGAGGTATGGACGTCTGTGGCGCAAACCGTGATGAGACGGTCTCTTTATGATGAGCTATACATCCATCGGATGCCACAAACACTTGTCTGTCTTTTGTGCTCGGTCGTGATTGAGGGGAATGGTGAATTGATCGTGGCTTTGTAGGGACGGCCTGCTTGTGATACGTCCTTCTCTCCTCCAATGGGAAAATTATGGTGGGGACACTTTTCTGGAAGCTTGCCAGAGGAGCCGGATGAAGTGACGGTTTGATTCTCGGCTGAGCAGGAGGCTGCGTGGGTGATCTTCTCGACGTTCTGGGTAAGTCGACAAGTGAGTGTGGATCCAGAGTGATGTCGTTTGATTCGAATGGGATAAAGTATTCCTGATCCACAGATTTGACTCGTTGAGTGAACCAACTGACAAGTCGTAACGGATAGGTCCGGAGAAAATTGAAGAGGGTAGGCAATTTGAGTAAGGAGAAGAGGGTTTGTAGCCATGAGTGATATGTCTTGAGTGCTTTAGGCCCTAGACCAAAGAAAGCGAAAAGTATAATCGCCATTACTGGAATAGAAGAGAAGAAAACATTGCGCCTAAGCATGTAACTTGGATTGACTTTATTTCGAGGGGTAATGATTATAAGAGGTAGCTGCCGAATGTTGTTGCGGATATCCGACTTTGTGTACCACGGACGCTCGCTTCTTAAGTCCCGAAGAGTTGGTACGATAGTCCATATACAGCCAAATAGTGTACCTGTTAGAGAAATGGTTGAGAAGATCATGTATTTATCAACTTTTTTCTTGGGGAGAATGTAATCGAAGCGTATTTGGTCGAGTTCAGCGACTCTCTTCGGAGGCTCCCTAGAACGTGCGCGCCAAACATTGATAATAGTGAGTACTATGGATATCATGAGTAGATGTGTAAGTATGGCGAAAGCGATATTACCAAGATACCAGACAGACGCGACGGTGATCACCAGCAAGGGGACTTGGCGGGCTAAGACGTTCGCCAGTGACACATCTGAGACAAAAAAAGGTCCGATATCCTCAAATATGTCGTACCGTCCTTGGAGTGTGAGAAGCACTAATTGGTGTCATTCCAGTATCCATCCCTACTCGTACTTGTGCGACTTACTGAAGGGTATCCAGAGTATTGGCAAGATTGCAGTCAGGAATATATCGAGCCTATTATGATTTATTCTCTGTAGAAAGAAATATTTCATCTGCTTCGACTGTACCATAACCGGACTCTTACGTTGTCGTAAATCCTGAGAGATGAGCGTGGCCTCGTCATATTCCAAAGAAACTTGTGAAAACAAAAAAGGTTGAGATATGTGACTATTGGATACATGCACCAGAGAAGTGCCACTTGAGGTGAGGAGTGCTTCAGTAAGATGTGTGAGCTTCGACAGAAAAGAAACAAAAACGTACCGAAATCGGAGTAGATGGGAATGTTGCGAGTATTATTCCTCCATACGCACATATTGATGCAGATCACGAGATTTCCTAATGCAAGCCACGATGTGAGGGTGGTCAAGGCGACCACACGGGTCTTGATAAATGCTGGTAAGATGAGCATGCAACAAACAAAGGCCACGAAAGAAAGCATTGGGAGGATCGGAAAGATATCAGAGTGTCCAAGCGCAGTCGATCGCTCTGTAGTATTATCCATCGCAAGCAGATTGGGGGCTTAAGATTGGGGTGACGCATTGTCGCTCGAACAAAAGCAAAGGTATATCAATAGTCATTGACAAGGGCTCAAACTTTGGATGACAAGGGCTCAAACTTTGATTAGAGGAGGCGCTTGAACGGAGCCTCGATACAACCTGGGTCCCACATACCATTTACAGCGTGGGATGCTTGAAGACGCAATGTCAGAGCACTCGCAAGAACACTCAGTTCATCAACATGCATATGACAAAAGCCAAAGCATTTTGGGGATATACACCAGCACCTATCTATGCGCAAAGTGAGTTTTATTTCGCAAAGCTGATCTCATATCTCATTCCGCACCGTCCTCTACACGGTCCAAGTTCACAATTAGGTAGCCTATTAACCAACGGGTCCTAATAAGGCCGGCCTGTACTACAGCTAGAGCTGGAGCTGGAGGGAGCTAACGAAGAGGGATTTAGTGAAGTTCACGAACCATAACTTGAACGGTTGAACCCTACCATCTCCAACCCTTCCAACTGGAGTTGGCTAGATTGATTTTTTGTACACTCTGTAAATATACCATATTAATATTCAAACTGGATTAGGACGACCAAAAGTGGCCATCGCCTATACTTACCGGGTGAAGTTAAGGTAATGTCACCAGGTCATTCAAAACGACTATGCAGGTCATGCGGAACGGGATTGAGGTGTTGAATGGAATGGTAGCAAAATATGAACGACAGTTTCAAGCAAAGCAACTGCAGAAACTTGTTCGCAGCTGGAGGCCCTTACGGAAATCGCCTGTGAGTCGATTTATACGATCAATGAGCTATCCTTTTAGCTACTATTCTCACTTCTATACACACTAAATAACGCTAGGAGAAACAACACTAATCGCTACGTCACTCAAGCCCTTGAGGTATGACGGGCGTCGGGTTGGGTTTGCGATGATGGGAAGGGACCTGTTGGGACAACCAATCCGTCTGCCCTACCACTTTAAGATGTCAGATGGAAGCCTCCTTCGACCGTCCACTGAGGCCCCAGGCGTTACCTAGAGTACGGGCTTGCCCAGGATTCCTTGCCGAAATCCAATTGTGGCCGTAGGTACTTGGAGTCTGCTCTAGGATAACGATTGGTATTCCAATGAAGTGGTACGCAAGACGCTGGCTAAAGTTTGACTGAGAAGTGGTAAACGCGGTCTCATTCCACTGGGAGCCGACCGTGTCTCACACACACACACGAATCTGGGAGCAACCATCTTCCACCACGGTAGAATGTTCAAAGATCCGCTAATGACCTCACAGAACTTTGAAGGAAGCTGCTATGTCATATCTGACCGCTTTCCGCCCTTTGCCTTCCTTCGAGCTACTCATTCCCAGTGTAAGCTTGGGTGAGGTGCTGTTTGGCGGGTGCTATCATGCTCCAATATACCAGAACCGCACAAATGTCCATTCCATACCGCGTTTCAAGGACTAACATGCATCCTATTGGAACACCCTCCGTTCAATGAGGGTCGCCACATGGATACGCCATCGCTCTCATTGACAATGAGAAACGCACCGATGACCTATTCATGATCCAAGAAAAGACAAAGGCATTCTGAGAAGCCTCCACGCACCTGCCACTCACCGAGTTCCTCGTACCATGGATCGACAACATGGATCTATTGGGATGAATCTTCTATCCCACTCATGCACCCTATTTTTACTCCATATATGCCCCTATTGAGCAGACTAAGGCGTGCCACCACCACTCCACCTGGGTCACTTGAACCCTTTCTGTTGGTAACGTTCGAGCTGCCGACCATATTTCACTTGAGCACTTCTTGTACATCTTCTAATGATGTGAAAATACAGCTCCTCTTCCCTTCATGGAACACTTAGGCGTTATTCTCTAAACTGGCTCTCCTAAATCGTATTTACAGAACACAATCACACCCTTCTCTGGTCGTTGAATCGGTAGGATCACTTTGCATTTGGTAAATTTGGTAGTACATAACTTGGGCTAACACAAGTCTGGCAGACAAGTACAATACAGTCAATCTCAAGAAGCGCTCATACAAACTGTCCTAAAACAGAGTAAAGAATGGATCTGATGTAGAACCTCGGTCAACAGGTCGCCGATACGGTGGAGGCAATCGGTCACTGGGGCGAGGTCGACTAGGAGAGAGAGGTCTGGACGTTAGTGGTACAAGCCGCGATGATATGGGTTCTTTATGATGAGCTATACGTCCATCGGATGCCACAAACACTTGTCTGTCTTTTGTGCTCGGTCGTGATTGAGGGGAATGGTGAATTGGGCGTGGCTCTGTAGGGACGGCCTGCTTGTGATACGTCCTTCTCTCCTCCAACGGGGAAATTCCGGTGGGGACACTTTTCTGGATGCCTGTCAGAGGAGCCAGATGAAGTGACGGTTTGATTCTTGGCTGAGCAGGAGGCTGTATGGGTGATCTTCTCGATGTTCTGGGTAGATCGACAAGTGGTAGTGGATCCAGAGTGATGTCGTTTGATTCGAATGGGATAAAGTATCCTGGGTCCACAGATTCAGCTCGTCGATTGAACCAGCTGACAAGTCGTAACGGATAGGTCTGGAGGAAATTGAAGAGGATATGCAGTTTGAGTAAGGAGAAGAGGGTTCGTAGCCATGAGTGATATGTCTTGAGTGCTTCAGGCCCTAGTCCAAAGAAAGCAAAAAGTATAATCGTCATTACTGGAATAGAAAAGAAGAAACATTCACGAAACAACTTGTTGGCTGGATATATTTCATTTCGATGGGAGATGTATATAAAGGGTAGCTGTCGGATGTTGTCATGAATACTCGACCTCGTGAACAACAAATTTCCCGATCTTAAGTCTTGGATAATTGGTTTGAGGGTCCACATAAAGCCAAATAGTATGCTTGTTATAGAGATTGTTGAGAAGACCAGGTATTTATTAACTTTTTTCTTTGGAAGAGTGTAACCGAAGTCGAGTTCAGCGACTCTCTTCAGAGGCTCTCTAGAACGTGCACGCCAAACATTGATGATAGTGAGTACTATGGGTATCATGAGTAAGTGTATAAGCATGGCGAAAGCGATATTACCAAGATACCAGACAGATACGACAGTGATCACCGCCAAGGGGACATTGTGGACTAAGATAGACTCCAATGACACCGCTGAGATGAAATACGGCCCGATATCCTCGAGTATTTCGTACCGTCCATGGAATGTGAGAAGTTCTGATTGATGTCATTCCAGTATTCTTCTCTACCCGTACGTATGCGACTTACTGAGGGGTGTCCACAATATTGGCAAGATTACAGTCAGGAATATATCGAGTCTGTTAAAGTATATTCTCTGTGAAAGGAATTGTTTCATTCGCTCTGACGTCTACCACAATCGGACTCTTACGTTGTCATAAATCCTGAGAGATGAGCGCGGCCTCGTCATATTCCAAAGAAACTTGTGAAAACAAAGAAGGTTGAGATATATGATTACTGTATACATGGACCAGAGAAGTACCACTTGAGGTGAGGAGTGCTTCAGCAAGATGTGTGAGCTTCGACAGAAAAGAAACAAAAACGTACCGAAATCGGAGTAGATGGGAACGTTGCGAGTATTATTCCTCCATACGCACATATTGATGCAGATCACGAGATTTCCTAATGCAAGCCACGATGTGAGGGTGGTCAAGGCGACCACACGGGTCTTGGTAAATGCTGGTAAGATGAGCATGCAACAAACAAAGGCCACGAAAGAAAGCATTGGGAGGATCGGAAAGATATCAGAGTGTCCAAGCGCAGTCGATCGCTCTGTAGTATTATCCATCGCAAGCAGATTGGGGCCCCAAGATGGGAGTGGAATTGTTATAGATCAGATGAGCGAGTGCAAAGGTATATAGGGCGCAAAATAGTGAAGAGAGGAGACCCCATTGCCCAGTGTGGCGTCAAACCAACCTGCGTCCCACACCCCTTTCCAGCGCGGAGTATATGCTTGAAGAAGCGACGTCTGAGCACTCACGATATCACTTAGTTCATCAACGTCAAATATGACTGAAATCAAAGCATTGGGGATATCTATCTATGCACAAAGTGAATTTGTATTGCACAAACCTGGTCGCCGCACCATTCTCTACAGGTTCTAAGTTCATAATGAGGTGAACTGTTGGCTGAGAGATCCAATGAGGTTCGACTGTAAGCGGTAGGCCGTAGCTGAGGGGGAACCATGCATGGCTTGGACCCTACCACCTCCGACCCTCCAAACGGGAGTTGGTTTAAACTGTATTTGTACGCTCTTTAAACGTGTTATATTGGTGTTGGAAATACGCATCCCAAGGCGTTTAGTGTAGACGGTTGCACGTCGAGTGATTGCAACTTGGAGGCCGGGATGTTCGAATCCCGGAGCGTCCTTTTCTTTTCTCACACCGAAAATTCAGGTACAAACTAGATCAAGACAATCAAACCTGACCATTGCTTGTATCTCCCAGCGATGTCTAAACGTAAATGAGGGACAGATCCGTTTAGATGACCATGTAGGCTATGCGGAAAGGAATATTATGCACTGAGAGGAGGTATAACGAGATATGATGGACAGTACCGGGCAAAACAACAGCGGGGCCCGATCTCAGCCGAAAGGAGAGGAGGTTCTTACAGAAATCGCCTGTGAGTTGATTTATACATAATTCTGTAATTAATATTCCCACTCGAATTCTCGCTAAAATAGCATTACAAAAACGACAGAGTTGATCGTCAAATAGAGAGACTGCGTTGTCACATCGAGCCACGAATTTCGGAAACAGCCTTTTTCTACAATAAGATACTTGAATATTCACCAGTGAGTTTATATAGAGTCGTATGGTCACAAGTACCCAACCAATAGCACTCTGAACGCCCGCCGCCTTGCAAAATGTCCATTCCACAAAACGATCCAGAACCAAACGGGATCTATTCGATGGATCATCATACTGATACGCCGTTGCTCTCATTAACACTAAGAAAGGCACCGACGGCCTGTTCATGATCCAAGAAAGGACAAAGGCATTCGCAAACCCCCACGGACCCACGGCTCACTCTACCCAGATGAGATAAACCTCTTCTGTTGGTAATACTCGGGCTGCCGGATTTCGCTCTGGGTACTTCCTGTGCATCTGCTAACGATGCAAAAATACAATTTCCCTTCCTTTTTTGAAACACTCATGCGTTATCCTCTAAGCTATCTCTCCGAGATCCTATATTCGGGGTGCAGTCACATTCTTGCTTGTTGATTGTCGAGTCGATAGACGACGAATCATGACTTGAACCCTGCCACCTCCGACCCTCCTCCTTCCAACGAGAGTTGGTTTAAACTATATTTGTACGCTCTTTAACTATGCCATATTGATGTTCAAAACTGGATCAAGACGAAATGCAAGGGTATAGTGCAGTGACCCAAACCTGGGACAGAGGCACTCTGAATGAAGACGACACACCGAAGCTTGAGTCGCTTCTACTCCCACTGACTGTTTGGGATGTATAAATCAGCAAGATCTGAGGCCCGAGAGCTCACGAGCCTACGAGTTGCATCGGCATCATGTATGAAACATGACTAGAGTCGAAGCATTTTGTGCGGATGTACCAAGGCTTCTATGTATACAAAGCGATCTTGGACATCCCCGACCATTACTTATAACGACCTCCTCCAATGGCCTAACGGGATGGCCTCTCGTTGGTTTTACGTTGTATTTGTATACTCTTAAATATATCGTGCTGCGGTTAGGGTGCAATTTGGTTCGAGTCGGGTCCGAGGACTGACAGGCTAGACCTTGACTGGACCCCGCCATAACCTCTGCCCGATATCTGATCACGTGATAATCTCCTTTTCCCTATGGTCCATAGATCAGGACTTCAAAATGAAGTTATTTCTCTCTATAGAAGGTACATATTCCCACTGCTATATATAAAATCTGCCAAAGAAAAAAAAACGGCATTTTATCGTCGCGTCATAACAAGGGAAACTGAACCCGCTCTTTCTCCTTCTCCTTCTCTCCCTTATTGGTATATAGAGCGTTAAGGATTGTACGTACGAAACCCATCGGGTCGCAAATACGATTTCGGACGTTGATTCGATGGACGTTTCGGAGACCACAAGTACAAGAGGCCATCACCCCACGGGATATAGCTGTGATTGAATATCACCTACGACAAGCGAGGAAGAGCGTCGAGTTGTGGGAGAATCCAGGGGTCAAGGATCTCGTACCGACAGCGCAGATGCGGAAATGGGAGGAAACAAAGGTCGGACGATGGACTAGAAAGGCCGATTCGTCTTCTTCTTCATCTGTACAAGGATGAAAAGAGTAGATTGAGGGCCATCTACGCGTCATGAAGAGATTGGTTCTGGAAGGTGTAATGGTGAGACGCTTCGTTTTGCCACCGTGTTTTTTAATGAAATGCAGCATTTCTAAGGCTTACTATGACGTCTATATCGGATAATTATATCCCTTTATTTCATCTCCATCGATGCTCGACATTTCGACTCCAGACCCAGTGCTCCCCATCACTGACCTAGACACTTAAAACACCTTTCATACGACTTTTTATGATCTATAGTACGATATTAAAACTTTCTTAAGGCAAAGTCTGTGGACTCTTCTATCCCATTCAAACAGCCTCTCTCTCTGCTTCCAGCTATCGATATTGTATGTTATATCTATGGTGTCATACTGCAATTTTACCACAACTCTATTCGAATTCTGGAGTGAGAATAACTTCCCGTCTAATTTTTCTTTGTCGACCATTGTCTCGAGAGTAATAGGTAATTCGTTACGAGCAACACAACCCCAGAATAAGTAGCAACTAATCTACCAGTTTCATACTTGCTGCTATTTTCTCGAGCGAGGCATCCACTTTCATTTAGCTTCCATCACTGGTCGTCACGACTATCGACAACTGTGACCGCGCCCACAGCTAGTGCCTCGACCTTTAGTCAAGTCGAACGCAAAATTGGAGTGCGGTATCGAGGCGTGACCCCAGTGATGTTTAGTCTACGCGTCAATCGCTAGAGGATTGGAAACAGGGTGTTCAGAACAAAGAGCCGTTCGCTACTGGATTCTCTTCTCGTCAGCAGCGTACGGTACGAAATCGATAATGAAATATCTCGAGAACACGAACAGGATTCAATATCTGGAAGAATGGTAAGCCTTGAGCCGACGGAACTATCCTAGCGGCACCCTCTGGAAGGTGGTGTGCGGCAGGAGCCTCAATCGCAGGAAATGAATCAAAAAAGCTGCTTTATGTGCAATACATGTGCACTTTATTGCGCAATACGTTGGATTGGAGCGGTATTTTGTGTCCAACTGAGGAATACGGGATCAAGACTTGAGATTACTCCTTTTTGTCTGCTACAGCGGACAGTGACCACCGCAGTACTATCTGTCATAATAACGACTGATATATAAGCAGAATGAGAAATCAACGCGGATGTGGGGTACTTTCTTCGTAGTGCTTGCCACTCGTTAACGAGGTAGAGGCCAAAGACGGCATTAGCAGAGAAAGGGGTAAATAATTTTGATAATACTTCATTATTATTCGTGCCGTGAATTGATGCATGAGGAGACTACAAGTACGATTTGGAAACGGAGGCTTGCCTCGGCAAGCAGTTAAAGAATATAATTTGGCTGAGAATTTTCAATTATCGTCATTGCCACTCACTGAAGTATTCTGCTCCGATACAGAGAGGAATATGCAGCGAGATATTCGGTCGCTGCCGTTTCTACTTTTTTTTACTCCGCGGGTTCTCCCCCTTCCCCTAATTACTTGTGGGCGAGCCGCGAGGCGTCTCTGCTAGGCAATCGGGCCGCCTTTTACTAGATACGCTAGGGGACAAGGTTATGGTTATGAAGGCGCCACGCGTTGAGGGTTATCCCTGCGCCACGTTGAATGAGGGAGGAGGGAAGAGTGAGACATCGATGACACGCCATGCCGCC
>WSTS01000209.1:0-21719 GCA_019627755.1 Serendipita sp. 411 | reverse complement strand
AAACATTTGGAACCGTCTCGAAAATTGGATGCCGCTTATATTCTGCACACCAAACGGTTGGGACATGTCTGAACAGTCATTCCTTCTCAATGCCGCTGTGGCCTCTGGAATTGTCACCCTACGTCAGGCAGAGGAGCGTCTTTGGTTCGTCACCGAGGGCGAGGCCTCTGTTCACTATTCACTTGCGCATACGCCAACTGCCGAATGGCTCAAACCCGACACAATATTTGCCGTCACAGATGCCGGTGGGTCCACAGTCGACAGTACTCTCTATCGTTGCCGATCAACATCGCCACTTGCACTCGAGGAAGTTTGTTCTAGTGCATGCGTACAAGCCGGGGGCGTATTCGTCGATCGCGCAATGCAAGATATACTACATATCAAGTTGAAAGACTCCAATTTCGGGGACCCTGTCATGATAGCTGCTATGATCCGACAATTCGAACAAAAGGTGAGCCCTCAGCACCGTAAATTTCACCTCTAATCCATCGTAGACAAAGAGAGCATTCTATGGCAATCAGGCTTCGTATACCATACACTTTGGATTTCCAAGAGACAACGACAGGAATCATGGTATTATCAAAGGCAAACTCTCTCTAACGCGCGAGGAGGTCGAAGCTGCGTATACAAAGGTGACCTCAAGTATTACGACTAGCTGTAAGGAATTCTTTGGTGACCGTACGGTCCAGGTATTTTCCTCTCTTCATAACATAGCATACACTGACCTGTCAAAGCATCTGCTTCTAGTCGGAGGATTTGGAGAATCTCCGTATCTTAAAAGCCAAATGAGACGGGAATTTGAACATCAAGGAATACAAATTGTTACTGTGGACGAGCCAGCGTACGTATTCTCCCGGGGTCGTGTCGAGGTATTTACCATTTTGCACAGGAAGAAGGCCACAGCGTGAATATACTCTATCTTATATGATATATCAACGTTGAAAAACATTTACAGGGACGGTGCTGTAATCTGGTATCTCACTCACCTTGTCGAAGGGAGAGCAGCACGCTTTACTTTCGGCCTCATTGGAGGGGTGCGTTATGACAAGCAACGACACAGAGCCTATGAGTCTAAGACTTTTATCAATGAGGCGTAAGTGTTTTTCCCGTCGTACCGCTGGAAACTAAGATTTAATAGTGGTGAAAAGCGCATCCGACGGTTCATTGTCCTCATACCAAAGGTGCAGGCAACCAACCAAGCATCATCTCTAATCTGACACCGATTCTCCATAGGACACTATTCTCACCGCTGACTGGAAAGTCTCACGGTCTTCACGAGCAGTATACAATAGCCTCCCAACTGCCGCGAGGTTGGGAAAGTTTGAGGAGGTGGTATATACCTGGCAGGGGAAAGGCGCTCCTCCTTATGTCTTGGATCCGGACGATGGTATGTTATCAATCCTCCTCATTTGATTTCGCTCAGAACGTTTTCGTCCAGGTAAATTTCCGCCCGGCCTGATCGAAAGCTTTCGTATCGACGCAAACCTGAGCTCGCTCTGCAATTCGGTAACATCTCAATCCAACAAAGTTTCAGGAAAGCCATATTGGATGGTCGACTATGAGGTTGATCTACTACTTAGACATATGAGGCTAGTAGCACGATTACGCTGGGTAGAAAAGGTGACTCATCTACTGATTTATTGAGTTCTATATTCTAACATTTGCCCAGGGCATCGAACGGATCGGACCGGCTACAATTATACCCTCAACGAAGCTGTGATACTGTTTGAGACAAATTCTCATGTCTCATATGAGATGGCGATATAGTTCTTCTGGAAATAAGGTTCAATGTGATTTTGACATTCTAACAACTGTACTTGAAACTGTCGGTAAAGACGTGAGTCCAATGGATTCGTGCATGCTGTTCCCGGTTCCAAATATCTCGTGTTGAAGACAAGAGTAACCAGGATTGAGAGGGGATCGAAACGGTCTTACACCTGACCATGTCGACTGACGCCGGTCATACGGATTCTGGTTCGGATAATTCACTTATTCTTTGCAACTAGGACACACACGATTCCTCGACAAAGCGCCGGCTGATTGCCTCCTTTGGCGGAAGGTGACCGTGCGCCCTCTGAATCGCCTTGACCGCCAACAAAAGTATGGCCTATCGCAGTACGAAGAAATACCAAAAAAGCGAGACCATCATCATAGCATTTGATATTGGAACAACACATATTAGGTTTCTTTGCTGTCTGTATTCCCCTAGGACTGATAAATATCATAACCACAGGCGCCGTCTCATTCTCCTATGCCTATCCTGGGGAGTTTCCGACTGTTTGCTCTGTAAGCATCCATATATTCAATGCAGAGCTAGGCCTTGAGGTCATATCAATCTTAGGTCGTCAAATGGCCTGGACAACCAGAAGCGAGTGGGGACTCGAAGATCAGCATACGAACTTGTGGTCTGGATCATACCAGCCTATGATACCAATAGATCCCTACCATTATCGCATATCAAGGATCTGAACCAAAGTTCTTTGGTGCAGAGGCACGGGAATACATAGATGACGAGGAATATGAGATCGCCCGATGGTTTAAGGTAATAGAAATACGGGGTATTCGAAGTCATCCTTATGATGTTTAAAGCTTCACCTTCATCCTATGTCAATGAAATCTGGTCACTTTTCTGAAGGGCTTGAAATCCCGTCATTGCCAAGTGGAGTTCCGTTACTCAAAGTATACTCCGATTTCATGCGATATTTATACAAAAGCACCAGAGATTTTTTCATCACCAATACTCCCAATGGGCAAAACATTTGGAGCCGTCTCCAAGACCGTATGCCACTCATTTTCTGCACGCCAAACGGTTGGGATATGTCCGAGCACTCACTTCTGACGGAAGCCGCTATCTCCGCTGGGATTGTCCCATCATCTGACTCGGAAGAGCGTCTTTGGTTCGTCACAGAGGGCGAGGCTTCTGTTCATTACTCGCTTGCCCACACGAAAACCGCCGAATGGCTCAAACAAGATACTCTATTTGCAGTCACAGATGCTGGTGGATCTACTGTGGATAGCACCCTCTATCGATGTCGGTCCAGGACGCCGCTAGCACTTGAGGAGGTTTGTGCTAGCGCATGCGTTCAAGCTGGAGGTGTATTCGTCGATCGCGCCATGCAAACTATCCTGGAGAACAAGTTGAAAGAGTCCAGTTATGGTGATTCAGACATGATAGCCGCTATGATCCGACAATTCGAGCAAAAGGTAAGCCTTTGTCACCGTACATCCTCATCCTAATCTATCGTAGACGAAGCGAGCATTCGATGGAACTCAAGTCTCAAATACGATACAGTTTGGATTTCCGAGAGACAACGACAAAAGTCACGGTATCATCAAAGGAAAACTCTCTCTTACCAGCGACGAGGTTGGGAGCGCATATACAGATGTGACTTCGAGTATCATCGACAGCTGTAAGGAGCTCCTCGGTGCTCGTCTGGTCCAGGTACTACATTCGCCTCAGGATTTGATAACTCACTAACTCGGTACAGCACCTGCTTTTAGTTGGAGGCTTTGGAGAATCTCCGTATCTCAAGAAGCAGATCAGGCAGGCATTTGAGAAACAAGGGACGCAAGTTGTCACTATAGATGAGCCCTCGTACGTACTCTACCCATGGTTTCGTTCGGGGTGCTTATCAGCCCTTGGCAGAAAGAAGGCCGCAGCGTAAATACCTTCATTTCTAGATACTATCTGTCGACATTGAAGGATTGTTTCCAGTGACGGCGCAGTAATATGGTATCTCGCGCAACTGGTAGAAGGGAGGGCCGCACGATTCACATGCGGCATTCTTGGAGCAGTACGTTATGACAATAAGCGACATAAAGATCACGAGTCTAAGTGTTTTACGAACGAAGCGTAAGCTTTATTTTATTGCTCTACTTAAACTGAGATTTCCTAGTGGGGAAAAACGTCTTGAAGTGTTCATTGTCCTCATCCCAAAGGTACAAGCACTCTGACCTAACGTCTTATCTGGACTGAAATTAACTCTGCATAGAATACCATTCTCACCAATGATTGGAGGTCTTCATGGTCTTCGCAGGCAACATATAATAGTGCCCCTACGGCCTCGAAGTTGGGAAAATTCAAGGATGAACTATACACTTGGCAGGGAGATGGCCCAGTTCCTTATGTACTAAACCGTAAGCATCGTTTTTTTTGACTCGGTTTGCCTTCGTATATCTAAAATCTGCTGTCCAGGTAAAGGTAAACTTCCGTCGGGGTTGATCAAGAGCTTTCGCATCGAAGCAAACCTGAGCTCGCTCTGTAGCTCTGTCAAATCTGACACCAGCAAAGTCTCAGGAGAGCCGTACTGGGTCGTGCGCTACAAGATCGATGTCTTGTTTAGAAGCATGAAACTAATGGCGCGATTACGTTGGATAGAGAACGTGAGATCACGTATTGAGTCACTATTTCTTTATACTAACGTCGTTTGCTGGTCCAGGGTGTCGAACGAACGGGTCCCGCCACCATTATACCTTCAGTGAAGTTATGACATCGCACCTACGGGAATCTCTGTTTCTCTTTTGCAATACCAACCCTTTTCACTCCAAATAAGGTACATTATGAGCTTTGAGGTATCTAGCTGCTGTCCTTGGACCTATTGGTAAGGGGCTTGGGTGCGATCCAGACAGTCTTCGATTCCAAACATTTTATATTCCGAATAAAAGTAAACTTCACATATATAAACTTCATTTTTATCATTATTATGAATGGGAATCCCTCGTAGAATGTATTTTACTACTGCAGTCGAGTCTAAGTTGATCTTGAACTCGACCATCACAGTCGATCGGCATCTGTCGCACGAATATCAATCCGGCGGCTTGGAAATCCTTCATATATATTCGTCCTCTCACTTGCAAGCTAGACTAAGCCCGTCTTTCAACGAACATGGAAAAATTGCTGGTTGATATTCCCTCTTATGGGGATGGAAATGGAATCTTCTCTTGCTGCCAGCCACCGCAGTGCCACAGTCTCGGCTCACTACGCCCTTTGAATCGCCTTGACCCTCGACGAAAGTATGGCTTATCGCAGTACGAAGAAATACGAAAGAAATGAAACAATCATCTTAGCATTCGACATTGGAACAACCCATAGTTAGTCCTTCTCATCGGTACGCCACGAGACTGACCATCGACGCAGGCGCTGTGTCGTTTTCCTATGCCTACCCTGGAGAGTTTCCGGATATTCGCTCAGTGAGTGACGAACGTAAATCAAATTGACCCAGATTTGACATTCCATTGATTACAGGTCGTCAAATGGCCCGGACAACCAGAAGCCAGTGGCGACTCTAAGGTATGTATAGGTCTTACAAAACGGGTATTCACGAATTCATTGTAACCGACAGATCCCTACCATAGTTGCGTATCAAGGAGGGGAAGCAAAATTCTTTGGTGCAGAGGCACGCGAATACTTGGACGATGAGGATTTTGAAGTCGCTCGGTGGTTCAAGGTACCAGTTCCTCAATTGCATAGTAGGTGATATTTATGGAGCCCCCATAGCTTCATCTTCATCCCGAGTCGATGAAATTTGGTCAGTCGTCCACAGGACTTGGCGAGCTAGACATACCCCCTCTTCCACTGGGAGTGTCACTCCCCCAGGTGTATGCCGACTTCATACGGTACACATACAAGGCCACGAAGGACTTCTTTATCAACAACACTCCCAACGGACATCACATCTGGAGCCGTCTTGAGGATCGAATGCCTATCATCTTCTGTACACCAAATGGATGGGACATGTCCGAACACGCATTCCTCACCGAGGCGGCTATTCGCGCTGGTATAGTTAAACACCAGGATGCAGAGGAGCAACTTTGGTTCATCACGGAAGGAGAAGCATCGGTCCATTATTCTCTTGCGTATACGAAGACTGCTGAATGGTTGAAGAAAGACACCGTATTTGCAGTCACAGATGCCGGCGGGTCGACCGTGGATAGTACGTTATATCGATGTAGGTTCAAATCACCGCTAGTACTCGAGGAAGTTTGCGCCAGTGCTTGTGTCCAGGCAGGAGGAGTCTTCGTGGATCGCGCTATGCAAAACGTCTTAGAGGGAAAGCTATCAACCTCTAACTATGGTGATGCAGAGACTATCGCCATTATGGTCCGACAGTTTGAGCTAAAGGTGTGTTGGCTCGATCTTACTCCTTCATCTCTAAATCTCCGCAGACGAAGCGAATATTCGATGGTAGCCAGATCTCAAATATCATAAATTTCGGAACACCCAGAGACAATGACAAGGGGTATGGCATTGTGAAGGGCAAGCTCACCCTCACCTCCGACGAGGTCAGGGCCGCTTATACAGGAGTGATCTCAAGTATTACGGCTAGTTGTCAAGGTCTCCTGGGTAGTCGGAGAGTTCAGGTGAGAATATTCTGTAAGACTCAGCGTGGCGTTGTAACATATTGGATAGCACCTACTTTTGGTTGGAGGTTTCGGAGAGTCACCCTATCTCAGAGACCAGCTGAAACTCAAATTTGGAGAACGAGGAACTCAAGTCGTGACAGTGGATGAGCCTTCGTATGCGCCATATCCTTAGTAGTGTGGCGTAGTCTCTTACCGGCCCTTTTGTAGGAGGAAAGCAGCCGCGTAATTGAGCCAATTTGCTCTTTGAGGGTCCGAGTGTCCTCTGACAAAATTTTGATAGAGACGGCGCCGTAATTTGGTATCTTACACAGCTTGTCGAGGGAAGAGCGGCAAGATTTGATTATGGCATCTACTCTGGAGAAATCTACGACAGTGTAGTTCACCGCGGCCACGAAGACAAGGTTTATCTTGACGATGCGTGAGCCTCACCTCTTGCGATCTGGTTTGGGACTGATTTTTCTCAGTGGTTCAAAACGTGTCTGGACGTTTCGTATCCTCATTTCAAAGGTAATATTGGGAGCACTGCCGCTACTCGCTCTGATCTAACTCATTATAGGACACCATTCTCAATGATGCTTGGAGGGTTTCTTGGTCGCGACATCGACTGTTCCCAACACGACCAAGCCCAAGGGAATTAGGAGTCTACGAGTCTTTAATCTATGTCTGGCAAGGCGAAGGACCGGCACCACCGGTACTGGACGCAGACTACAGTAAGTCATCATATCGTTGTGAACTAATACTAAAACTTTTGGTTCAGGCAAGCCACCGCTAGGCTTAAGGGTCATGTTTACCATCAAGGCGGATCTCAGTGCACTCTGCGATTCTATGGAGTTTGATACAAACCGTAAGACTGGGAGACAATATTGGAAGGTGAACACCAATCTCGATATTATTTTCACAAATATGAAGTTAAAGGCGCGACTGCGCTGGATGGACAAGGTGAAGATATTCATAACACAAGACAGCATATACTGACGCTAGGTATGCACCTCTCGCAGGGTGCTGAGCGGATTGGACCAGCCACTATGATCCCCGCATCGAAACTATAGCCTATTCTCCCTCCTCTGTAAGATAGACCCGTCAATTCCTGGGAATCATGTCATTATACTGGAGAAAGTCTGCATTAGGGCGAGAGGACGAGAGGAAATTTTTAACAGGGCGAACTTTTCTCTATATTCATCGTGAAATTGTAATGATTTTGAACTTTTGTACTTCTTCATATCGTAATTTACACCGAAAGCGACTGATGGACCGGATTTGAGTTTCGACGATCTGAGTCTTGGATCTGACCTCAACCTCTATTTACCAGCTAACGGCCTGAGCACATTATGGATCATAAGAGAACCTTCGGAGTGGGCCCTTACTTGAAAATTCACTTTCAAGTTTACCTCTATCGAATCTTTGGAAAGCTCTTGACCTGGTATGGTCGCATAACCGGGCGAATGGAACCGTATCTACGCCCTCATGAAGTTTTGTATCTTCGTTCTTCAACGAGCTCCAGAAAAATACGAGTAAATGTATATCGAAATGTGGCAGCATTGAAGGCGGTCAACGAGCAAAGTGCAGTCCACTTGAACTGGCATGGTGCGTACCATCTAGCTATGTAGTTTGCTTCCTCTTTTCTTACTGATAAATCCAATTTCTGTAGGTTCGGGATGGATTCGTCCATCGCTTGGTCAAAGCTGTAGATTCATTCGAACTCTTCTCCGCCATCCCTTTCTCTCCAGTTCAGGACCGCTCACGATACTCGACTGCGACTATGCAAAAGGTCCTGAATGGTCATGTCCAGCTGAACTTGAAGACGCAAAGGACGTGTTCGACTATGTGCGTGGTCGTCCGGAACTGTATGATCCGGCAAGAATCACGCTCTCCGGGTTCAGTGCGGGTGGGACGGTAGCCCTTGGACTGAGCGTTATGCTTGGAGAGGAAGCACGAAAGCAAAGTTTATTGGCAAATTCTTCTAATCAGAGCAACACCGGGTCCAGGCCTCGGCATCCCGTCAAGGCGGTCATGGCATTTTATGCTCTCGCGACGTGGTTAGGAGAACGGGACGAACCTCCACCGATTCCAAAGGGATCTAAAACGGCAGGAGTTATCCTACCCGCATGGCTAGAAGACATTATGTTCGTCGGTCACTTCTTTTCGCCACTCCCTCTCTATCAGCAGCGTAAAATATCACCTGAGGCGGAGCAACGGCGGGTGGAGGAGTTGATGAACCGACCATCGATATCACCTAGTCTCGCGGACGAACGGGATTTCCCATCTCATGTAGTGCTGTACACCGCTGAGCACGACAGTTTTGCAAAAAAGATGGACAGTCTTAGGACGAAATTGAAAGAAGACGAGACCATCAATGTGTTTGGTCGTATGGTCCCCCGTGTAGGACATGGGTGGGACCTCATCGTCCAAAGAGATCAAGCTGGGTATGAAGAGTGGAATGAGGCATGCAATGTCTGTGCTGGGATCATTTTTAGGAAATAATGTTCGGTATCCAAAGCATGACACATTTCAGCACTAATAGATGTCAATAGTGCTTATGATATCGATATCGTCTTTATACATTAGTGGAATTCTTACTCTCTATCGTCGCTGAGCACCATGCATTTGTCCTTGGGTAGATACTCGACGCCTCTCTCTAAGTAGTCTTGATGGAATAGATCGATTGTTCAACTTGGGCTGCTGATAGCAAATATCATGAACGGAAGAGTATATGTGCCAGCGGGATACCAGTCAGTTATCCATATTATCTATCAGTGCCCATATACTCATAGATGTTTGTCAAGATGCAACGTGTGTTGTGTCGAATGTGGTCGGTACAGTGGGACAAGAGGGGGTGGGTATCGTTTGGAGGATTGTGCCATACTGATAAATATTCTGTTTCAGAGTGCTGAAAAAACAGTAATACTCGCCGTAGTAGTGCTCAAGTTGTATTTGAAGGTTGGTACAAGTTCAAGTCGAGCGGGTGCGATGGCCTATTCGTCCTTGGACCCCACCAATATATCGATTGTTGTCGCAACTACACCTCGGCCCATGAGTACTCCCAGTGAAACCAATGAGAAAGACGGTGTTGGCCTCAGTTTGGTAGTCATTATCGATTGTGTGCCACTGCCGACGCCCGTCGTCAACTGACATACAAATAACCTTTCTGGGTCGCGCCGGCCATTGATAGCGCCCAGGAGTCTTCTAACCGGAATATAGGCCAACTTTTACATCTTTCCATACGCATCTTGACCACCGACGATACCATGACTTACCGTGTTGACAAGGCGTATGAGCGGAGTGAGGCCATTATTCTGGCATTCGACATTGGAACAACTCATAGTCAGCCTTTTTCTTCTGTTCCCTCTCTTTCATAACACTGATCATACCTGCAGCCGCCGTCTCATTCTCTCATGCCTCTCCAGGAGAACGTCCAGATGTTCGATCGGTGAGAATGCTTTACTAAATCACCTTTTTAGAGTCCCCTCTTTACGTCTCTCCAGGTAATAAAATGGCCCGGACAGCCAGAAGCGAGCGGAGAGTCGAAGGTAATGTATTACGTTAGAGCATGATTGCGTTGAGGGCCAACTGCATCCTACAGATACCTACTATCGTTGCATATCAGGATGGAGAAGCAAAGTATTTTGGAGCAGAGGCCCGCGAGTTTCTAGAAGACGATGATTATGAAATTGCCCGTTGGTTCAAGGTGATAAACCTCGTATGTTATTGAATAGTATCACTAAGCTTATGGTATAGCTACGGCTTCACCCTAAATCAATGAAAGCTGACCAGGTAGCGATTGGACCTTACGAACTAGAGGAACATTCCCTCCCCGATGGAGTATCACTCGTCCAGGTGTATGCTGACTTTATAAAGTATATCTACGGAGCTGCAAGAATTTTTTTCATCAATAATACTCCGAACGGACAGCGAACGTGGAGCCGCCTCAGCGACCAAATGCCTATTGTGTTTTGTACCCCGAATGGATGGGATCTACGCCAACATGAAGTACTCTCCGAAGCTTCAATACGGGCCGGTATCGTAGTAGAAGGGGACGCAGAGGACCGTCTCTGGTTCCTCACAGAGGGAGAAGCTTCTGTTCACTACGCTCTTGCCCACACTAAAACCGTCAATTGGCTCAATCAAGGAACGGTATTCGCTGTCATGGATGTCGGAGGATCTACTGTAGATAGTACACTCTATCGCTGCCAGTCCAGGGTGCCGTTGGTTCTGGAAGAGGCTTGCGCAAGTGCATGTGTTCAGGCTGGAGGTATATTTGTCGACCAGAGCATTCGAGAAGTCCTCAAGAGAAAGTTAAACGGTTCTGAATATAGTGACCCTGAATCAATATCGTTGATGATTCGCCAATTTGAACGACAGGTGTGCGAGACTTTATTCTGATCCAGTAGTTATTCTAAACTTCCCCAGACAAAACGGGCATTCGATGGTTCTCAAACTACCAACCAGATACGATTTGGTAGCACCAAGGATAATGATAAGAAGTATGATATCGTCAAGGGAAAGCTCACCTTATCCTGTGAAGAAGTCGAGGAGGCATATCTGGCGGTGATCTGTAACATTGTCGACAGCTGCAATACTCTTCTAGCCAACCAGAAAGCGGAGGTAATGATCGTCCTATTTGACGATCGGTTCTGACACAACTTAATAGTACCTTATTCTTGTGGGAGGTTTCGGAGAATCGCCATACCTAAGGAATCAACTAAAGTGCATTTTTGAAGGGAGGGGAACGGAAGTTGTGACAGTAGAAGAACCATCGTACGTTTTCTCCTCCTCACTCAACGGGGCATCTACTCTACCAAATAGGAAGAAAGCTGCCGCGTAAACAGTTTCTATGGCTTGTGGCCCACACTGATCAGATGGACCAGGGACGGTGCGGTAATATGGTATCTTACGGAGCTTGTCGAAGGGAGGGCCGCCAGGTTTGACTACGGCATAATACATGGAGTAATCTATGATGCGAGGCTCCACTCAGGTTACGAGGATAAGTGCTTCGTTGACAGGGAGTAAGTCTGCCGTCCTTTGGTGCCAGCTTAGACTGAAGAGATTGAAGAGGAACCAAGCGCATATGCACATTCAAAGTCATGATTCACAAGGCAAGTTATCGCTAATGATGCAGTTATCTCTTACCTATATTTCTTAGGATACTATCTTCAACGATCATTGGGAGGGTCTCCTCCATGAAGGCAGAATGTTTTTAGATCCATCAGAACCTTCTTTTGGGAGGAACATTGCCATTCAACTCTTCTCATGGCGGGGTGAGGGTTCTACGCCTCACGTCTTGGACCTAGCACAAACTCGGCCTTCTTATGACCTCCCCACACTACCTGGTCTCGAAGAGATTATTCTCATAGAAGCGGATATAGGGGTAATCATTAAACCGGAAACAGCTTCTCTTAACCGGATCACGGGTAAGCCGTACTGGAACCCAAGTCTTAGAATCGAACTTTCGTTTAAGAGTATGAAATTAAGGGCAAGGATACGCTGGAGCGAAGAGGTATTTGCGTCAGCCGTGACAGTTCGTGACGATCTAACTGTAAGCCACATGTAGGGTGTCGAACGAATTGGACCGGCCAGTGTCATCCCTATCACAAGGTTGTAGGAGCAGATCTATCGATACGTCCCGACATCGTGACTCTCGCTCTTGCTACGCTCCATGGTACCGAGCTACTCTCAAATATTTCTTGAAGACGTTTACACACTTATTAGCATGAGATAGTGCCGAGTTTGTCTTGATACCAGCACGTAGCGGAGCTAGGCCGCGAAAAACATACGTGCTTGTTACGCAATGACAGCCATTTGATTCCAAGTTGACGAGTCTACAATGACATTTGCTACAATAGAGTGTGTCTACCTCTGTGTGACCTTCGTATTCTTTGCATAGTTGAACGTCGCATCAACGCACAGTTCCGATGAGTCACTTAATTACGGCTATTCGTTCTTGGACTCGGCCACTGCATCTACTATTATGATAAATCCTCCTTAAGCCATAACATAAATACTCCTAAAAGGACCAAGGACCATCGACCTAGGCGGTGTCAGCCTCAGGTTCAGGTTGTCGTAACTTACCTCTCAGTTGAAAACAAATAACCTTTCTGGATTGAGCCGGTCATTGGTGGCGCCTATTATGGAAGCATCCAATCAGAGTATATCGTTAACGCCCATCTTGACCACCAGTAACACTATGGCTTATCGTGTTGACAAGCCATACGAAAGGAATGAAGCCATTATTCTGGCATTCGACATTGGAACTACCCACAGTAGAGCTTATCCTCTACCTCTCGCATCATAGCACTGACTATGGCTGCCAGCTGCAGTATCATTCTCGCACGCCATTCCAGGAGAGCATCCTGACGTGCGATCGGTAAGAATATCGTAGTCCATAAGATTTATATAGTCGATTTACTCTTTTTATAGGTTATTAAATGGCCCGGACAGCCAGAGGCCAGTGGAGACTCGAAGGTGAATGTGTCTTACATACGACGGTCTATTCTAATTAACTCCAACGGTACCTGAATAGATCCCTACTATAATAGCATATCAAGACGGGGAAGCAAAATACTTTGGAGCGGAGGCCCGAGAGTTTCTAGAAGATGAAGATTATGAAATCGCCCGTTGGTTCAAGGTAATCAATTCTTGACATTGATGATATTGCCGGTTTAAATACCCCTTCAGCCTCGCCTTCATCCCGATTCAATGAAGCTTGACCGAGCAGGTAATGGACCATATAGTCCAGAATACCCACCACTCCCTCGAGGGGTATCACTTGTTGAGGTGTATTCTGACTTTATACGATACATCTACGGAGTAACAAAGAACTTCTTTATCAACAATACCCCGAATGGCCAACAGACATGGAGCCGCCTCCACGGTCAGATGCCAATTGTATTTTGTACTCCGAACGGATGGGATGTCTGCCAACATGCGGTCCTCTCGGACGCTTCAATACGAGCGGGTATAGCTGCAGAGGGGGATGCAGAGGATCGTCTTTGGTTCCTCACAGAGGGGGAGGCTTCTGTTCACTATGCTCTCGCCCACAACAAAACGGTTGATTGGCTCGATCAAGGAACCATATTTGCCGTCACAGATGTCGGAGGTTCCACCGTCGACAGTACACTCTATCACTGTCAGTCCAGGTCTCCGTTAGTTCTTGAGGAGGTATGCGCGAGTGCATGTGTTCAGGCTGGAGGTATATTTGTGGACCAGACTATTCGAGAAATCCTTGAGAGAAAGTTGAATGGCTCCGAATATAGCGACCCCGAATCCATATCTCTGATGGTTCGCCAATTTGAACAAAAGGTATGAGCCTGCCTTATTTCATTCGCTCTTTGATCCTAAATCTCTCTCAGACGAAGCGAGCATTTGATGGCTCTCAAGCTACCAACGTGATCCAATTCGGTAGTAGCAAAGACAACGATAGCGTTTATGACATCGTCAAAGGAAAGCTTACTCTATCCTGCGAAGAGATCGAAGAGGCATACGTGTCAGTGATATTTAGCATCGTTGACAGCTGCAATACTCTTCTGGCTAACCATATGGTGCAAGTAACTCACCGCTTTTCCTGCCTTAGTCTCTTTCTGACAGAACCCGATAGTATCTTATCCTAGTGGGTGGGTTTGGAGAATCGCCATATTTGCGGGGACAACTAAAGTGTATCCTCGGGGGAAAGGGGACGGAAGTTGTGACGGTAGAAGAACCCTCGTATGCCCTATCCTTTGCCTTTAACCGGATACTTACTATCCTGAACAGGAAGAAAGCGGCGGCGTAAATGGTTTCCAAATTTCATGGCCAATAAATTGACCAATTTCACTTAGGGATGGTGCCGTGATTTGGTATCTGACGGAGCTTGTTGAAGGGAGGGCCACTAGGTTTGACTATGGCATAATTCATGCAACGAGATATAACCCGAGTCTCCACGAAAAGTACAAGGACATATCCTTCATAAATACGGAGTAAGTCTCGCTTCCTGCCGCAGCAATTTAGACTGAAGAAGTTGAAGCGGGGGCAAGTACATCTCTACATTCAAAGTGTTGATTCCGAAGGTAGGTCATCATTAATGATGGAATATCTTCTTACCTAACTTCTCTCAGGATACCATCCTCAACGCCCAGTGGAAGATCCTCGTCCATAAGACCAGAGTTCTTTTAGATCCGTCAGATCCCTCTTTTGATGGAGAGATTGTGGCTCACATCCTCTCATGGCGGGGTAAGAGTCCTGCGCCTCACATTTTGGACCTGTCACAATTTCAGTCGTGGGAGTTACCACCTGGACTAGAAGAAACTATTCAGATTCGCGCAAATTTAGGCGCAATTCTCAATCCAGCGAAAACTTCTCTAAACCAAACCACGGGTAAACCGTATTGTGATGCAAATATCAGCTACGAATTTTCGCTTAAGGGCATGAAATTAAGGGCGAGAATACATTGGACTGAGAAGGTACTCATGCGTCCTTCTATGACTAATTAAGAGCTAACTGTAGGCGGTTATATAGGGTGTCGAGCAAGTTGGACCAGCCAGTATCATCCCTATTACGAAGCTATAGAAATCAGTCTATCGACCCATCTCGTGTTCACTTCTTGCCTGATCTCTTTTGGAATGGAACTACACTCCATTGTATCGGGAAACTCTTCCCGAAACTCTCTTGAGAACGTACAATCACTCAGTGGCGCGAGATACAACACAACCTCATTTTAGTATCATTAGAAAGGACGTAGTGGTAAGGAGGTTTTGTCGGAGGGAAGTGCTGCACAGACACTCAGTTGATTCCGTTATGACGAGCGTGAGGGAGTACGCAATACCGTGATGGTCGTGGTCGCGTCCCTTGCATACTTGACTATTGGCACGCGAGCAGTCGATTTATATTTCACGCATCGCTATTCGTCCTTGGACCCTACCACTTCACTGTGTTGCGATAAAATCACCTTAAACAATTAACGTATAAATACTCCTAAAAGGACTGACAGCGACTATAATTATCGACTAAGGCAGCGTTAGCCTCGGTTTTCAAAGTCGTGGACTTTCATTCAGTTGACGATAAATAACCTTTCATTCTGGATTGAGCTGATTATTGGCGGTGCCTATTTTGGAAGCCTCCGATCAGGATATGGGTCGACCTTCGCGGTTTGATATCCATCTTGACCGTTAACCGGCCATGGCTTATCATGTTAACAAGGAGTACAAGCGGGACGAGGCCATCATTCTATCATTTGACATTGGTACTACCCATAGTCAGATATTTCTACTCACTTCCATTCCATATTACTGATTATGACTGTCAGCTGCTGTGTCATTCTCGCATGCCATTCCAGGAGAGCGTCCAGATGTACGACCCGTAAGAATATAGTGGTATAGGTGATTTACGTAGTCTATTCAACACCCCGTACCAGGTTATGAAATGGCCCGGACAGCCAGAAGCTAGCGGAGAAACAAAAGTGCATGCGTATTATGCTATGGCAGTGTAACCAAATGACAAGCGCATTTAATAGATACCTACTATCATAGCATATCAAGACGGTGAAGCGAAATACTTTGGAGCAGAAGCACGAGATTTATTGGAAGACGATGAATACGAAATCGCCCGTTGGTTCAAGGTAGTGGATCCCTAATATTGAAAAAAAAAAAAAATTATGCTAAGGGTTGTATTAGCTACACCTTCATCCTGACTCGATGAAGCCGGACCGAGCAAGCAATGGTCCCGAGAGCCTAGAAACCCCTCCACTTCCTCAAGGAGTGTCACTCGCTCAGGTGTATTCTGACTTTATAGGATACATCTATAGAGTTACAAAGAACTTCTTCATCAATAATACTCCCAACGGACAGCAACTGTGGAGCCGTCTCGGTGATCAGATGCCTATTGTATTTTGTACTCCGAACGGATGGGATATACGCCAACATGCAGTTCTCACCGATGCCTCAATACGAGCTGGTATCGTGACAGAAGGGAATGCTGATGATCACCTTTGGTTCCTCACTGAAGGAGAGGCCTCTGTTCACTATTCACTTGCTCACACCAAAACGAATAGTTGGCTTAATAAGGGGACTATATTCGCTGTCATGGACGTTGGAGGGTCAACTGTGGATAGTACTCTCTATCGCTGCCAGTCTAGGTCCCCATTGGTCCTTGAAGAGGTTTGTGCGAGTGCATGCGTTCAAGCTGGAGGTATATTTGTCGACCGCGCTATTCGAGAAATTCTCGAGAGAAAGCTGAGCGGCTCCGAATACTGTGACCCCGAGACTATATCGTTGATAATTAGGCAATTCGAGCAAAAGGTATGAAGAATTTACTGTCGTAACCTCAACATGAAATTCTTCCAGACCAAACGGGCGTTCAATGGTTCTCAAGCCGCCAATGTGATCCAATTTGGTAGCAACAAAGACAACGATAAGAACTATGATATCGTCAAAGGCAAACTTACCTTATCTCGTGAAGAGGTCGAGGAAGCTTATCTGGCAGTGATATCTAGCATAGTCGACAACTGCAATATACTTCTAGCCAACCGGAATGTCCAGGTAATGGTTATCATCTTCCATGAGTCACCCCTGTTCCGACAAAACACACTAGCATCTTATCTTAGTTGGTGGTTTTGGGGAATCGCCTTACCTGAGGGAAAAACTAAAGTGTATTCTTGGGGAGAGGGGGACAGAAGTTGTGACGATAGAGGAACCTTCGTATGTCTTGTCCTCCACATTTGAAGAAATACTTACTTTCCTGAACAGGAAGAAAGCGGCTGCGTAAACCGTTTCCGTGACTCATGAACAATTGATTAATCAAGCCCAATAGAGATGGTGCGATAGTTTGGTATCTCACCGAACTTGTTGAGGGGAGAGCCGCTAGGTTTGACTATGGTATGCCCGTTGGAGCCATATATGATACCACGCTCCATGGGAATCACGAAGATAAATGTTACATAGACAAAGAGTAAGTCTTTTCCCTTTGAATAGCAATTCGGACTGAAAGAGTGAGAGTGGGAGCAAGCGCGTCCACATGTTCAAAATTTTTATTCCCAAAGTAGGTCATCACTAATAATACAATCATCCTTTACCTAACCTCCGTTAGGACACCATCTTCAATGAAAAGTGGGAAAGCGTTCTTTATGAAGGGGCATTGCTACTAGATCGGTTCAAACATGCTTTACGAAGAGACATTAGAATATCACTTTTCTCATGGCGAGGTGATGGTCCTCCACCTCATATCTTGGTCCCTTCAAACCATCGTGCTTATAAAGCCATTCTACCACCCGGATTGGAGAAGATTATGTGCATCAAGGCAGATCTAGGCAGAATTCTCGATGCAACAACAACTTCTTTAAACCTGACGACAGGTATGCCATATTGGGAGGTAGCTCTTAAGATCGAGCTCTCGTTTCAAAGCATGAAACTGCGGGCAAAGATGCGTTGGAGTGAAGAGGTACTCGTGCGCCATCCTATAGTCAATTATGAACTGACTGCGGGCATCATGTAGGGCATCGAGCGAGTTGGGCCGGCCAGTATCATCCCGATCACGAAACTGTAGGAACCAATTAATATGCCAATACCTCCCATGCTCGATCCGCATTCCTGACCAATTTCTTTCGTAATGGAACTACTCTTCGCTGTATTTCATTCTCCGAACTTTTTTGATGTCTGTATTGTCAATAATGCGACGTAAACATGCTCTCATGTCAACATCGCCCAAAGAGGAGCATTTTGACGACGACGAATCTTTATAAACAGGGACAGGTAGGGAACAAAAATAGCATACAAGCAAGAAAATCAACCAAGTACACGCGAAATGCTGTCTATCAGGATACATAGGATGATTGTTTCATAACACAGACACACAATAACGTCGACGCATGACCAAGTCCCAAAGTGAACACGAGTGAACACGAGATCTCAATCCCAAACGAAAGCACCGGGCATCCGTCTCTCGTCCTCGCTACTATCGTCGCTATTCTTCGCTGCCGCTGCCTTGGAAGCCGCTGGTTTGGTAGCAATCGAGCTCGCGTCTTTCTGTGGGGTATGGACCTCAGCCTGTTGCTGCTCCTGCTGCTGCAAGGGCGATAGCGGCTGAGTGAGATTGGTATCCGTCGAGGAGGCGAACGTTGACGTTGTGGTGGTAGTGGTGGAGGTACTCGTCGTACTGGTAGTCCCGGTCGTATTCGTGTGTTGTTGATGATGGTGGTGACGATGCGGTCGAACCTCCCACTCCTCTCCAACTCCATTATCCACTTCTTCCCCTTCTTCCTCATCACTCGTCGTTTTACCGTCTTTTAACAACGTTGCCGATCTCGAGTTCCAACCACCACTATCCTCCGTCCACGCGCCTCTCACACCCGATATCCCACCCCCACCCAGGCTCATACTCCCACTCGATCCGGAGCCTGAGGTCGCACTTCGATGCGAAGCAGCAGAAGCAGAAGCAGCCAATGCGGAGAATCGACCGGCAGCGCGGACGGCGTCGATTGCGTTTCGCCATTTCGTACGAGGGGAAAAGTTTTCGCGGAGACCACACAGATCGTGCTCGCAGGATACTTTTCCTAGTAACCAAGGATCTTGGAGAGCTTGAGCGGCCGTTGGTCTTTCGGACGGTTCTGGTTTTAGTAAAGAGAGGACGAATTGTTTGGCTAACGTGAAACGACAGGTTAGTGCTGTTGCGATGACGACGAAAAGGGGGTTATCATACATACCTTCATTGGAAATGTTTTTCCAGTATCGGTCGTGAAATTCGATGCGTGCGTTGATGGTTTCTTGCACGAGGTCCTTTGGCTTTTCGGAACGGAACGGTGAATATCCACAGAGGAGAACATATGTGATGATCCTAGAGTAGAATGGTGAGTACCAGTTTTTGTATTTTGATCTACTCGGCGACGTACCCAGTACTCCAAATGTCTACGGGCTTTCCATGACCCTTCTCGGCAAGGACTTCTGGGGCAACATATCCAAACGATCCAGATACGTTGAATAGTTGTTCATCTGGACTTTCGAGGTGCTTTGCTCTATTAAATTGTTAGAACTTTCTGACATTGTTGCTTGGAAATCGTGGACGAACATTCCGAAATCGGCAATGACTATGTCACTATCTTTATTCTTTGTTCGATACAAGATATTTTCAGGCTTGAGATCACTAAGAAACCATCGGTTAATATGGTGGCAGTCCCGGATCTGAATAGCGGAGTTAAGGACGTACCGATGAACGACATCATGTTCGTGTAGATATTTGATGCCAGAGAGCATACTTCTCACGACATTTTGAGCGTCCTTTTCTGTGAATTTGCCCTGTTTGGAGACGCGCTCGAACAATTCTCCACCGGTAGCCAACTCAAAGGACAGATAATATTTGTCTCTCGATTCGAACCATTCGTAAAATTTGACCTATTTAGGAATGCATGCAAAAATGCCCAAAGAAAAAAAAAAAATATTCGTCAGATTCAGGGGCTCGGCTGACCAGTTACGAAACCACCCGGTGAAGGGGCAGCGATCGGGTGCGTGATAACGGGGCTATGAAACCTCCGCTATGAGATCCGATGGTACTCACAATGTTAGGATGGTCTAATTCCTTGAGTACGTTCATTTCTCCCCACACATTACTCTCGTTTCCCTTGACTTTCTTCTTTGGAATCACTTTGAGTGCGACATCTCTCGTCTCGCCTGGTTTGACGCCCTGCGCAGCGAGACCGATCATACTCCCGGAATTTGAAGATTTAATGTTGGCGAGTGCAACGTTCTGGAGTGTCGTTGGCGGTTTGGCCTTGGTGAAGGATAAAGACGCGCTACTGCTACAGCGAGACCTGGTAGCAGTAGACTCTGTTGGTGTACTAGATCCATCTTCACCTGCTGTTGTCGTCGCTGGTTTTGTCCATGTAGCTCTGATGACCTTTCCAAAGGTGCCGCTGCCCAATTCTTCGTGCAACGTGTAATTTTTCTTCTTTACAAAGGATTTTGGTTGTGGAAGGAACGAGAATGGCATCGTTTGTAGGGTATCTTCAAGTATCTGTGGGTATCTTCAAGTATAAAAGTGTGGACGGTAGGTAGGTCGGACGAGGAGGTGCAGACGTGGCTAAGTGGCAGCAGCACGGCAAGTGTCGACGGCCGGGACTTATATATGCATGCAGCGATGACTTTTTACGCTTGGCCGAATTCGGAGAAAATAAATAAATTACGGAAATTGATTCGTAAGCCCACTCGGAATCCCTGACTCAGCCTCAACTCCGGATCCCGACTCAGACGGCTGGGCAGGGGTCGCCTAATCGGGACAGCGCAGCGCAGCGTAGCGAGCGGCAGTAAGCGCAGGCTAGGCGGCAGCACGGGATGACGAGGCAAGCCATGGCAAATGGCAAGACACGGCAGAACAGTGCTAGACTCAGTCAGAAGAGTAATAGTAAGAAGCACTGTATGTTAGAATCATAATGATATCGACAAGACTGCGCCATAATAATCTAACTCTGGATAAACCGCGGATGGGAACCGTAGGTCACACGTCCAGCTTTTCCCTAAAATCCGTCGAATAGGTAAACGAGACATCCTTTGGAATCGCATCCAATAACTGCGTCCGTTGAAGCATGTCGTGAAACTTGGCACGCGAGTCTGGATAGATAAACAAGGCGAGAATCTCTTGGGCCTGGTAAAAAAAAAGAAAGAAAAAGTCAGTCACAATGGATAGAGTACGATGAAAAAAAAACGACTTGCATGTTCTTTTAGGACAACTCGCACGTACTCTCTCGGCGCGAGCGAGCTGTCGACTTCTAGAGGTTCCTCTGCCATGAACAACGACATTGCCCCCTTTGCCGTCATCGGGTCCTCTTGATCAGGGGTCATACTTGTATTGAGTTTCAGTGTTGATCGCCCTTCGTCTTCGGTCCATTGGACCACCCTCTTGCCTTTCCCTTTCGAAGCGGCTCCCTTCCCCTTCCCCTGATCACCACTTTCGACCAGCTCTCCCGCTTCTCGTCTCCGTTCCAAGCTGAACCTCCTCATCCCCGTTATATCCTCCTCTTGTTCCCCCTCATCACCCAACCATCCCGTCCACAACTCCAACCTCCTCCCGTCACTCTTCAACAACTTTAACCCCGCATGTGCACGAACCCAATCATATCCATCTCCCCGCCATATATCCGTCACATCTACCAGAGCTGACGGTGGTAAGGACCTCGGGCTCGTCGGTGATACCCCAACATCCCCCTCTCCTTCCCCTTCAGTTTCATTGATATGAGTGAATCCCAATCCGATCGGCGTATTCCCCGCAGAGTAGCCACCTGGCCACGGACTAGTCGGTTCCGAAGCCGTGGGGATATGTGATGTAGGCGAATGAAACTTTCCAGAGGCATCCGAAGTCGTTACAGACGGCAAATAAACCATCAGACGAAGCCAACGACGCCGTCG
>WSTS01000208.1:0-21813 GCA_019627755.1 Serendipita sp. 411 | reverse complement strand
AGAGTCGTTCGACACGCGCCAGTTGCGCGGTCTGCAACTTGCGGCGTGCACCTTGGACATTTTCTTGGTTTCTTGGTCTTTTTGCTTGAACGAAAATGGTCTCAAAGACGTACGATAGTGGAGAGGATCCTTGGTTGGAGATCAGTCCCATTTACGGTTTGACGCTTTTCATCGCTGGAGGGATCTATTTCTTGTTCAAACGCTATCAACGCATCAAGTATCGTGCTGTCCCGTTTACTGTCAAAGTTCCAGCTGTAAGATGTTCTTTTATTTATCTCCATCTACTTCTTTATGCTCACAACAACGACCATAACCACAACATCAACCTCGACGACGACATTTAAACAGGCTGCCTCCTCCAAATGGACCTCGGTCGTGATCGAAAACCCAAGTTTGGAATCTCATTTGATGAACTCGAGTCTTATGCCCACGGCGAGAGTTCCCCTGTTGATGCAAGGCATCCACCATCCGGGCTCAAAAAAGGCAGACGACGACACGCCGTTGTACATTACCTGTTTCGACCCTTCGACTGGGTATCACTTGGACACGATTTCAGCCGATTCGGAATACGATATCGCGGAGAAGATTAGTCTGGCGAGGAGGGCATGGGCGAAGAGTCGGTGGGGTGAATCGACATTTAACGAACGTAAACGCGTGATGCGCTCTTTACTTCGTTGGGTCGTGAAGAATAGAGAGACGTGTGCGCGTGTTGCTTGTCGTGATACCGGCAAAACGAGTAAGTCCTTTTCTTCCTTCGCTTGGAAAATTTTGTTTGTTTGACTAATGTCTATGTCCATAGTGCTCGATGCTGCGTTGGGAGAAATTTTGACGACTTGTGCGAAATTGGAATATCTGATCGACCATGGGGAGGCTGCTCTCAAACCCGAGTCGCGAAAATCGGCACCGTTGATGTTCTACAAGAGTTCCAAGGTCTACTACGAACCCCTAGGCGTGGTTGCGGCCATTGTCTCATGGAATTATCGTAAGAGTTTGATTTCTCATTGACGAAAGGTGCTTACACCTCGCAGCGTTCCACAACCTCATCTCTCCCATTATCGCTGCTCTCTTTGCCGGAAACGCTTGTGTCGTCAAGTGTTCAGAGCAGGTTCTCTGGTCTTGTATGTCGTTCATTAGATATAGAGACGTGTTTCTTATCGTCTTTTCACAGCTACCTGGTTTATGGGTGCTATTCGCGAGTGTTTGGCGGCCTGCGATCTGCCTGCAGATCTTGTTCAACTCATTTGCTGCTATCCATCTGAGGCTGATGCACTGACCATGTCCCCTCATATCAAGTACGTCTGTCTCTTTCCTCGGTCGAGGGATTGGTTCTAACGAACGCGTGTGGCCCAGGCACATTACATTTATTGGTAGTGAGACCGTTGGTCGAAAGATCTTACAAGCGGCATCTATCCATCTCACACCCGTGACCCTTGAGCTAGGAGGAAAGGATCCATGCGTCATCTTACCCGAAACCGACCTCCCCAAGTGGATCGACGTTTGGCTCCGGGGTAGCTTCCAAAACTGTGGACAGAATTGTATCGGAATCGAACGGTTTATTGTTCATTCGTCTCAGCATGACCAACTAGTTAAGCTCTTGACCGAAAAAACGAAGAAATTGCGATTTGGTCCTGCTCTGGCAGAGGGGTCGAATGATGGCGGATATGTTGCGCCTGTCGACTGCGGCTCTATGATTTCTCGTCATCGGTAAGCCACTGGCCGTTCCTGGATGTTTATGCATTTATGTTTGTTTTCTGACTGGGACGATCACTGGATAGATTTGGGGACTTGGAACGAGTGATCCAAGAAGCAGAAGAGGAGGGTGCTACAGTCTTCTTGGGTGGTCATCCGTGGAAACATCCGTACGTCGAGGAAGGAATGTATTTCGAAGGAACCGTCGTAGCCAACGTCAGTCCGAGCATGGAGATCGCTCAGCATGAACGTGCGTCCTTGATATAAACCTCCCCATCGATATTCCTTTTACTAATTTGCCGACCCTCCCCTTTATCACTCAATTGCTCCCTCTTCGCACGTTTACCTCGTGCAACTGCATAGTGTTTGCCCCTGTTATCACTGTTATGCCGTACAATACAGTAGAAGATGCCATCGCCATCGCAAACGGGACGCGTTATGGACTGGGTGCTTCTGTCTTTGGGCCAAAGCAACACGAGTGCCTCAGTGTCGCTCGGGCACTCGAATGCGGAATGGTGTCCATCAATGACTTTGGTGTATTCTACGTGAGTCTCGTCCTTGATGTACAGTTGGCACTAAATCTGACATCTGCCTCGTTGTAGATGAAGTATGTTTCAATATTCAATTATAATTATTATTATTATTGCGCAGCGCATTTATTGACTTCCTCTTTAGCCAAGATCTCGGGTTTGGTGGAGTAAAGGCATCTGGATTTGGTCGATTTGCAGGTCCAGAAGGCCTCCGTGGTCTTACCTGTCCTAAAGCTATTACGGTTGATCGATGGCCCTGGCTCATTCAGACCAGCATTCCCGCTCCTCTTCAGTATCCGATTCGCTCAGTTGTCAAGAGTTGGTGAGTGACGTCTTCGTCCAGTCTTCCGTCCTCTTCTGACATCGTCACAGGGACTTCCTCTCGGGAATGATTCAACTCTTTTGGGGCGAATCTATTGGAGAGAGGACATCGGGAGTCTTCCAAATCATCAAAGCATCTCGATGAGATACTCAATTTTCTAACGATCGATCGATGGTCGGAAAGGTCTAGACATCTGCATTGCTTGTTGTGTCGAGATATAGAATAGCCTGCTACGATGATACAATCGATGATGGCTAGGTCCAGATACAGTGTAATCAAAAATATTTTGAAAAATCGTATGCATCAGGGTCGTCGGTGGAATTTCGCGAGTTAGTCAGAGAGGACGCCTTGGATTTCTTCCCTGCTGCTGTTGTAGGAAGGTTTCGTGTCACAGGCAATGCTTTTTCACTGATCTGTGCACCTTTCTTCGTCTTTTTCATTTTCGCACCTGCTTTTGTGTATGGCGCGAAGGAGACGGTCTTTTTGGCAGGGGCTGGTTTCTCGATGTGCTTCCCCTGTCGTTGTGCGAGCCGCTTTTGTTTGCTGGACAGGATAGGGATATCTTCTATTTCCTCACTATCTTCCTCTTCCTCACCTGATTCCTCTTCATCATCTTCGTTCTTGTCTTCTTCGCCGGAGACTTCATCGGAGTCGACATCTTCGTCAGATGCATCGGATTCTTCGTCAGATCCCTCACTCAGGTTTTCTTCATCAACAACCATGTTACCTTCCTCGTCGCTGTCCTGGTCGTCTGCTGACCCATACTCGGCTTCTAGGTCCACCCTTCGTCCATCTAGAGTAGCCCCTTTTAATTGTATGATTGTACCATGAGTACGACGTAACTCTTTTCGAGGCAAAAGTTCCCCAAGCAGGCGTTCGTCGTGCTTTTGATACGTCTCAGTAAGGTCAAATCTGGTAGAAGATTGGCTCGTTGAAGTCTCCTCTTCGTTAGATTTTGGTGGAAAGGTGTAAAATGCGAGACGTCCGGTTTTCCAGTCCCTAACCAGCGCTTTTGCAGCTCCTTGAAAGTCCACGACGGCGCCCTATCATTATCATATATGAGACAGGACCTTGCAAGACATGGGCACACTGGACTTACCCTCTTTTGCAATGCACCCTCCTTCCTCGCCAAGCTCGCTAAGAAGCCGTCGTAGTCACCCGGTCCTACGGCAGGTAGGTTATAGAGTATCAGTAAATCTTCCATAGACGCCCTTGAAAGGATATAAAGAGCCGCAGGTAGGGGGTCTCGGATTTTTGAGATATTCCCTCGATTTCGCAAGAGGATGTCGCGTGCTATCCGCTGTTCTGCCTCTTCTGCGGTAGAGGGGACTTGCGGGATGAAGGAGAGTCCAGGAGTGTCAATGAATGTAAACTTTCTCTTCTTATGCGATAGATTTATAGATTGAGGATACGGAGTGGTCGCGTGATCCGTGGTGGTTTTGGGCCCAATGGGATTGTACACTGGAAGGGCGGGTTTTCCTACGAGAGAGTTGATGAACGAAGATTTTCCTACCTATTTGAGGAGTCAGCTTGATCAAGAATGGGCGGCGAAGCATCACCCTACATTAGTTATGCCGATGACAGCGACCTTGGGTTCAGACTTGGCTTGCGACGGAGCAATGGTGTGCAAGACTTCTAAGAATACCTCCCTTCCAAGAATGTCGCTCTCTAAAGCACCATTTTTTGGCTTGCTCTTGGATTGTGACGTTTCCGATGTTCGATAAGTGGATGTTGCACGGAAGAGTACGGCCGGTCTGGATTTGCGTAAGTAGGATAGCCATGAAGAGATCGCTTCTCTTGGTGCAAGATCTTTAGAGACGGTAAGCTCAAGTGTGGTCATAGGGAGAAACAACCCACCCGCTTTACTGAGGACGAATATAAGTGGTTTGTCCCCGACTAAATCCTCTAGGGAAGAATTTCGGAATGAAAGAGGGTCTCTTGCATCAAGGAGGTAAACAATAACGTCCGCCACTTCCAATGCCACCGTGATGGTCGGAATTGTCGTGTCAATGAGCAGAGGTACGTCGTCCACTTCCATTCTTTGAGGTAAACTGACTAGCTTAGGTTGTAGTTCGACAACTTTCGTAGCTGCATTGCTAGTGTCCCCTGTTACATCTACTTCTTTTTGCTCTTGCTTACGGCGTTTCTCCTCTAGTGCCTAATATCCGAGGAATCAATAGATATACATCACAAATACAGATACATACAAGTATCCTGGCTTCGGCTACTTCCGCGAGAATTTGCTCCTTGAAGGGAAAGCTGTTGGGAATGCCGGGGTCCTTCTTTTTTTCTAGGAAGAAAATATCAACGAAGAGCTCATTGCATAAGGGTTAAAATCAAAACCCTACTTTTGCGAAGATTCGGATTGTTTTTGGCTTCCTTCCGTCTCTTCTTTTTTGTTTCTGCGGTTTTGTGCTTGACTTTGGCTCGATGTGCCGTTGTCTTTCGTTTACTCGTTTCTAGGGAAATCAATAAACGATATTGAGAGCATCCTTCTGGGTTGTGACTGACTTTTACGAATTCGAACCATTTTGAGCGGAGTTAGAGTGGCAGTCAATAGATTTCAACCTTGGTCCCTACTTCACGCGCGTGCTCGTCCATGCTTTCCTCTGGTCCTCAAAGTGCCCGCCCGAGGCCTCCAGCACACCTAAAACGAAGCGTAAACACCGCTAATAACAGTGATCCTAACAACGCACAATCACCACCCCCGCCATACCAAGTTGCGCCTGAAATTTTAGATGGCGTTGTTCCCCTTCACCGTCGTAACCTTAGCGTTTGTTCAGTCTCCAGCAATGTAGATGCTTCGGTTGCGGCTGCAGCTGCAATGTTGGGGCTTGAGGTTGCCGACTCTCCTGTTGACCAGGGAAGAGGAATAACGGAGGAATATATCAGAGAAAAAAGCAGAGAGGAACTAGAGAAACTGCTCTTCAAGGCTGAAGCCGTGATTCGCGCTCGTGAAAGAGGTGTGTCCTCCACTCTCGGCTTCTCAGTTGTAACACGCGCCTTCCTAACCAACCCCTCGCCGCTACAACAACCAATCACGTGAATCAGAACTCGGAGTCGCCGCTAATGTGGGGAAGCAACTACTGGAAACGAATCTGTCCTTACGAGAGCGTCATGCCTCCTTACTTTCCAAAACACCACCGTTCTCGCTTGGGGCGTCGGCAGCGGCGGCTGCAAGTCAGCCGGAGACAACCCCCCCAATGAGCCCATTGGTCTCACCGCGTTCCTCGTATATCTTCAGGACGCCAAATCAGATTCATACACGGCGAATTTCAGCGTCACCTTCCCAATTGGCGACGCTTTCCTCTCAGAACGAGGATCTCATCCAGGCTTTGGCAAAGCTGCAAGATGAGACCAGCGCCGCCAATATGGAAGGGAAACAAAAGCTTCGAAAACTTGAGAAGGAGATCGCCGGATTACGCGGTGACCTAGAGCATTCTCATCAGAAAAATGAGGAGCTCGCTCAGCGGATTGACAAAGTTCAAGTCGAACATGAACAACAAATTGAGGTCAAGAAGCAGGAGCGAGAAACTAAGATGCAGGAGATGCGTGATACCTCATCCCGATTGAGAGAATCGCCATCATTTGCCAACTTCGCTCCGCTGTCACAGCATTCTACCCCACGAAAATCGACCGGGGGGTCCTCCTCGAGTGAAGGAGAGCAAAGACCGCCGCTGATATCGTTCCCATCTACGGAAGTACAACAAGAGCAACCCACACCTTCAACCTCTGGGCGTGTTGACAAGTCAGCAGAGTTGGCGATCTTGGGGCAACTCCTGGCAAAAATTGAGGAGCTTGAAAGTACCAACCGCGAAATCCTTGGCCGATATCGTGAAACCGATGGCAAACTGAAGATGGCCACAAATCGCTCAGACGCACTGCAAGAGGTTTACAAGAACCTTGAGGACGAGATGTACGCGGATGACGAAGAGGGAACCTTCAGTGCCGATCAGTCCCCACTCGTCTTGCCAGATGGAGCATCAGGACTTGACCCCAATTTTGCCGAGATGGGCTTCGTTTCCGCTCGACAACCGCTTTCTTTGCGTGAAAGAGGATCCCCTGTGCCATCTCTTCGAGGTTCATCTCAACCATTAGCCACTAGTATTTCACGTAGATCTCGCATGACACTCTCACCCGGATCCTTGACAGGGAGGGCAGAAGCTGATCATGATGACCACCCGGCCGACGAAGACTCTGAGCAAGACGAGGCGACTCATCGACCGGCAGGGATTAGAACGGTATCGGCACTCAAACCCAAGAAATCTTCGGCATTCACGAAGCGAAGGGTGAGGCCCAAGGCATCTCTGGATTCTCGTCTGATGAGGGCGGCCGTAACGTCATCACATTTATCCCCGCCTATGAAGTCAATTCGTCCTAGTGTCTCTTACCACGATCTCGGTGACGTAGCCACCCAAGACTTCCCAGCGGCCCGGTCCCTGCAAGAAGAACTCGAACTGGAGCAGGGGCAACCACTTGATGTCACCGACATGAACTCTGCTGATCAAGAAGAAGTTGCCGATGGTCAACCGAATGGCCCTCCAATCGTCACCGTATCTGAGCCTGCAGAAAATCCGGCAGTTGCAGCAATCAGGGATGCTCTTGATCCCCAAAATCAAGGTCGACCTTTAGAAGATGGCGAACATATTCTTCCCATTGGGTCGTTGGAAGGCTCTCCTAGTGAATCCTTTTTCCTGCTTTCGCATGCGGTTAATGCCCGTCCCACCAAGTGGAATGCTCCACCACGGCGTGCCGTTCTTGATAATGCCCCTTCCGATATACGGAACCGTCCATCGACATCTGCTATGTCTGCTGGGCTGTCTCCCAAAGGACATATGGAAGAGCTACGACACAGTGATTACACTGAGGAGAGCGAGACGGAACGAGATGTACGCGGGGAAAAAGCAAGTCGGCCAGCCGTCAGGAAGATGCGGAGCAGGATTGAAACACTCTATACCGAATCGGAGGCGGTGCCTTCTAGACGTGTCGCTGCTCTATCGAGGCTAAACGAGACCGCCGCCAATAGATCGAGCAGGCCGAGGTCTCGGAAGAGCAGATCGTCCAGAGCTAGTGAGGCTGAGCCAAATGGGCAGGATCTTCAACGAAGACCGAATCGTCGGGATGAGAATGTGCTACCTAAGGATGGATGGAGCAGAACGCTTCTCGAAATATGGATTTTCCTACAGGTTAGCGAAATAGTTTCTCGTTCGCTGCACTCTCTGACATGTCCTCATAGGCCGCTATAATCCTATTCGTGTTCGTGTATTCAATGGCTCGCAGGGGTCCTCGGGCCATTCTTGATGCTGCCGAGGTGAATAAGAATAAGAAACGCTCTCGTTAATTTTGGACTGTAGTAACCCAGGAGTTATCGCGTTCTTTGGTCTATAGTGTATCACATTATTCTTTAATCATGCCAATCCAGTTCTTCTACCTCGTAATGGATTCAAGTCATTAAATCCTTCCATTAACCATTCCAATTACATCGAAATACACTTGTATCACAATTTCATAGAACAACAGGTGCCCACATAGGCTCTTTGCTGTTCTTTATACCTCTATTCATTGCCCATGGAGCCGTTGGAAACAAGGAACTCGGTCCCTGGTAATTCATTAGTCTTCTTCGAATCTTTTCTATATCTCTATCAGGTCCAATCCTTTCAATCTTAAACTGCCAGAACGGGACCGGACGACCCTCTCGAAGGGCAATATCGTCACATAGCCACCATTCTATGTAGGTGAGTTTCTTAAAGTATTTGCAAAGCGAGTAAACTTGTTCCTGGTACTTCCAGCCTTCGTATTCTTCCCACTGCTGTCGCAGGTCGTTCTTGCCGTCTTCGGTATAAACGCCTTGGGCGCAGGCGTCGCATTCGCATATGGACCATTCGTCGTATCCATTCATGTCGCAGAATGTTGGTGGGACGTTTCGGATGTCTGTGACTTCGTCGATCGCAATTAAGTCGGTGTTGAATCGTAGCGTTTCCATGTGCCGGAGTTCCCGAACGGTTAGGTGGAAAGCCTGTATGATTCGGTCGAAGCAGGATAAGAAGAGGAAAATGAAGAAAGGAGGAAAGGAATTCACCATCACGAGACATATTGGCTCCCCTCCTACGATCAGTCTTGTGTCCCAAGTATTGACGACACGAATGAACTTGTGAGCTTTGGCAATCTGGCTGATTGTTGCAATATCTGCTTCGAGTAGCGATATCTCGCTCGCCGTGACCTCCTTTTGCTCGTCTCTTTCGAGTGTCATTGTAAACGATTGGATGAGCCATGGGTCGTCGAGGAGCTCCTCGTATTTTGGAAGGCGAGGAAGTTCTTCCAATGTAAAGTCATCCGTATTCGTGACCTCTTGCCCGGGAAGCGTGACCCGTTCTCCTCGATATAATATATTGACATGAGTGAGACTCTTGGCGCTTTCGGTATAGAAGACGTTGAAGACATCCCAGTCGAATTGAATGTAGTATATGGATAGTGATGTTAAACAAGGCAAACGCAAGCTGAAGAGTTCATTGGTTGAAACGACAGAGCAGCAGTCGTTCATGTCTATGCGAAGGGTCTGTAATGTTTCCGCCGAAGCTTTGACGATATGATAGAACAGCGTGAATGCAAGGAATGTATTATCGGTGGCATCGAATTTGATTGAGAGATATTCTAGTCCCTTTGGTGCGAGAGTCGAATTCTGGTAGAGCGAGTAGTCGTAGAAGTGGCCATAAAGTTTTGAATTGGCGGCGAGGGCATCGTTAGGGTACGGGACGTCGTACGTGAGTGACGTCAGTTTCGATAGTCTTCCAAGGGCGATTATGATCTCGCAGTTGACGGCAATATTGGAAAATGTTATCGAGGTGAGAAGAGTGAGCCGCCTCACAAGGGTCGCAATCAGGTCCTTTGAAGCGCTAAGCATAACGGGATTGATAACTTTGCCCTGTAAATGGACCCTCCTAGTATCGCAATTTATATTTTGTGAATAGTTGCAGAAGGCGACAGTGAATCCCCAAAATAAACACACCTTACGAACTCTGGCCTTAGTTGGCTTCCACCGTCTCCGGGACTCTGTAGGCAAATAGCGAAGCGACGGATACTCGTGATGCCGACGCAATGTACGCTCTCAAAGGAATACCGCCAAAAGAGCTTGTGGAAGCGTCTGCACACGAGAGCAAGACGACCAGCTGGGTTTGAAGCGTCTTCATCCCATTGTAAATACTCAAAGACCTTGAGTAAGAGCTCGTTGGGCAGCGCCCATATAGTTGCCAGAGTGATTTGGGTCCAACCCTCCTCTCCTAATCGCTTCATGATAGACAAAGGCCCTCGCAAAGATTCTGTGTAGCAAGGATACAGCTCAGAGAGCTTTTGCTGTCTCATCCTTGCTCCTTTGATGGGGTTGCGGAAGAGGGGGAGGTCAAAACGTTTAAAAAGGACTCGATCGAATGAAGAATTGATCGCGGTATATTCAATCGTCACAGCCACTTTATACTATCACATTTCAAACTCCCTGGAACCTCTGCCACAATATCCGGTACATTATCGAGACATATGGCAGATTTGAGGGCCGTAAGCGTACGAGGGCTCTTACCTGCAGGGTTGCGAACGACGTAGTTGCGGGAGAGGTTGGAGACTTCTTCGACCATAGGGGCCTGTCTAGCCGGCATAGTCTCCCCCTTGAACGCGTCCTCTGCACCTAGCTGACCCATATCGCGCAGCCACTGGCCAACGCCAGCAAGCGAGACGCGAACTTCCCAAGAGCCGCCTTCCTATATGCATGCAGTAACAATGAGCGATTTCCATTAACGGGGGGTAATGGACGCATTCATACCGTTGTCGTTTTATACAAGGCTGCTATGATCCCAAAGGCGAGTAATTGGCCAGCAGCGTGGTCCAAACACTGGATTGGAAGTGGCCTTAGTCCAGTAGTACCCGAGTTTTGTGAACGAGACCAGGCCTCTCCTTCAGCTACATTCAAACCAGTTGCGGATTGCACCAAAGAGTCGAACTATGTCGTATCTGATCAGACGGAACCTTATGCGGAGAAAGAAGTGATACTTGCTGCTCGTTTCTTTGCCCATGGACCATCCCATCCGTAGCCTCTCAGGGTAGCTACCACAATTCCAGGTCGCATGCGTGCCAGTTCTGCAGGACCAAACCCTCTCTCCTCTAAACTCGCAGGTCGATACGACTGCAGAAACACGTCGCACTCGCGTGCCAACCCTCGCAACGTTTCCACATCCTCGTCCTTATTCAGTTCCAGTTGAGCGGCTCTCTTCCCACGAGAGGTATCGATATCCACAACTGGAAGTGCCGGAAGATTGGGAGACGTGATCCAGAGAACGTCGGCTCCGAATCCTGCCATTGCTCTTCCTGCAGTAGGACCAGCGAGAACCCTCGTCAGTTCCAGGACCTTGATCCCGTCCAAGGGTCGTTGTACCGTCTCCTTCTCCGTCTCTGGTATCCCGAATCGATTGTGCACGGGCGCATCGCCAATCTTGACGAGTTCAATTGGAGGACGACCTCGGAGGGCTTGTGCTTGAGGATGAAGGTCCCATTGGGCCAACGTGCGCACTGCTGCGACGCACATCCCGGCATCTGTTGCCTCTTGTTCAAATTGAAGCGCTTCTCGAGTGGAAAGAGCCTCAGCGACTGCCTCGCGCGTCCCCGCACATTTCAAGAGATCGAGGATACCTTGTCGGTGGCTGGCAAAAATAAAGTAAAAGTTAGATGGGCCAGTTTAGACGTGACCATAAGAGAATGTGCAGTACATACTGAGGAAAGTTTGTATGAATCCGAACGTAGCCATCTTTGGTAGCATACAGACCCGCGAGGTCGTCCCAGATATCCCTCGAGAGCTCTCCATTGACCACGTTATATGCCTCAGAAGCTAAAAACTCCCAAAAATAATCAGTCACTTTCATTTTTCAGACTTGAACTAGATGCTCACCAAAGCAGAGAACAGCATGCCGCGCATCCACTTTCACCTCTGGCGCATTCTCTAGTAATCTCTCTCCTGAACGATCATCTCCAGCGTCTCCAGCACTTTTACGACGTCCGTAAAGTGCGCTCGCAGCTAAACCGACCAATGCAGTCGACGCTTGTGCCAACTGTCCGACTCTAAAAGACGATTGTACCACCTTGTCAGGATCGCCACTCAAGACCAGCTTCTTCTCCACGAAACCGTCTTTCAACCCCAAGTGCTTCCATAGTTGTTGGATACTCGCGAGTACGGCTGTTCTGCTCATCTGTTCGTTTCCAACTTGCTTTTTCCTCATTACACAGCTCATGACTCGTAATCAACGGCCCGTCGGTCGTCGGTCTCTGACATAGGCGTGCCGACCGCCGTATAGTGCCAGAGCTGCAAATAGCCCAGACTCCTGCCCAGTCGTAATTCGCTGCGCTCATGGATAGCAGAGCCAGGCCAGGGTAAGTGGACGGTGGACTTCCTGACCGTAACGCCTCAGCTATTATCGGGAAGTAAAAAATTTGCAATGATACTGCATGCGCAGTCTGATCAACTTCACCACTCCTTGCGCCGGTGGGATCAAGAATGTCCAAAGTTAGAATACCTTCCACCACCTCCATCTTACATGTCCGTAAACATGACTGTATTCGGCCCACTAGTTTCAAAGACGACCCATACCTCAATCTAAAATGAGCATCATTCTTTAGACTTCCTTAATGCGCCCAGTGAGACCCATAAGACCCCACTCGACGCAGGCGACTTCGGCCTTTTGCCTTCATCAGCTTCTGTCATTGTAGTGCACTTTGAGGGAAGGAGAACCTATTAAATCGCTTCCATTATGTATCCGAGTGACCTCAGGAGCTCAGGCCGTCGGAGCCAAGGTCATGATGATGATGTTGTTCGAGTCCTCTAACACTCGGATAGCACACACACACAAAATTAACACAGTCTTGCGGATTTAATTGATTGCACAGTACAAGCACCTCAAACAAAAAGCTTGGAAGCGAGACATGGGGGGCTCAAGAAGTGCGGAGTGTCAAAAGACAGCAGTTATAGCTTGATTGGCTCGGGTTGTTCCTTGTTATCTCTCTCGTACTTATACCATGGCATAAAAGTCTATAACAAGGTCAGAAATTGTGTTGGTCCTACGCCCGTAGGCATACGCACTATTTGATCAAGATTTCGCTCGGGTTCCTGGCCGGGAGTTGTCCTCCAATTGTCACTTCGACCCTTTTCAGTCGCTTGTAATGTTGATGAACACCAACTTGTTCAAGCAGCATCAGGGCATATCGCCCAGGCCTGGTCATAGGCGCAAGGATCGTAAACGCTGTTGCGCTTGAATCCTTCCAAATTTCCCAACCAGGGAGCTCAGACCTGTGGTAGAGTATGTGCGATATGCGTCGTTCAAAATTCACCGCCGAAGTGGAATTCTCATCGACATCGATAGGAGCTTTATTGTTGGTCGGGAAACCTAGAGTCTGAGAAAAACATCCAGGAGACGCCGCAAATAGGCTATTGTAAGCCGATGCTGGCCCTTCCCAATCGAATAGACTTTTATCGTCGCTATTCTACATAATCTCCACCTGTAGTCGATAGAATGCGCCTTCTTTTTCGCCATAGGCGATCGAGAGGTTGATACAGAATATGCCAATAAGGCAATATGCCATATCCTCTACTCGCTCCGTTATTCTTCTGGATGCCCAGCTCATCCGTTTTCCGATGTCGTATAGTCCCGGTTTGAAGTCGAGTAGATCTTCGATAGGAATTCCTGTAATCTTGTTGATATCTGACCACAGAGGAGGATTATCTCTGCATTCTATGGCTGCCTGCTGCTCCGCACTGTCTAAACCCTTGTCATTATCCCGGCGAGTTATTGCCTTCCACGATGATGAGAAGAATTTGATGGATTTTGGCGCTAAGAGTTCTTGAAGCGTCCATCCCCTAGTGAACCATGGGTCATCCTCCATATCAGAGGAATGGTGCGTCTGGCTAAGATGGACGATGCAAACATTCGAGTCTCTGTACCAAGCATACATCGATCGTATGGACTCGGCAAGTTCAGCACTACTCTCTTTGTTGATACAGATTGTGTCGATCCAGCCATATTTGCATTGCCTCTTAGCAGCCACTTCTCGAAATTGAAGTAGCTTGTTGAGGCTAGGTTCGAATGGGGTGTTCCCCAGGAGTTGCTCCATCATTGACACAACCGCATTGAATGATCGTGGGTTATTCCGAGTCACCTGCTCATGGAGTTTGCCAAAATCACTGAAAGTGAGTTCTGGGGAGGCCCATCTATGGGAGAGGATTGAATATTTTAATTCATCCTTTACTTTCTCCAAACAGAGACAGTTGGACTCGCTGCAAACGAATGAGTCTTCTGCAATCTTCTCGTTGATCTGTTCTTGTAACACCCTCCGGTCTATTAGTACCATGTTCGATAGTTGGAGGAGACGGATGGGAAGATGGTTCTGAATATAGTTTCCGGCCTTGGAGCGCAATGCTTCTGGAAGTCAAAGTCAGCCCAACGTATCACGATATTTGGCGCAACAGTGCTGTCTGTATACCGTGATGAGTTCGTTTCGGCTTATTGATGAGATAACGAGGCAGGCAGGCATAAAAATGATTAGTAGAGGACTTTTCCACAACTTGATTCAGCCACGTACATCCTGGTGATCGAGTGAGCATCGGGGCAGATCACTAAACCATTCATCCACGGCTAGAAACAAGCACGTACAAACTAGTGATTGAATAAGCATCAGAAACGATCAATAGAGCATTCCTTCATAGCTTGATTCGACCACGTACTCTCTGATGACCGAATACGTATCGAGTAGCAAAGGAAATGATCATTAGAGCATCCCTCTACCACTTAAATCTATTACGTACTTTCTGATGACCGAATGAGTATCGAACGGGATCAGCAGAGTATTCCTCCACCGCTCGAATACACCACGTACAAGCTGATGGTCGAGTGAGTGCCGGGAATGATCAATAGAGTATTTTCCACCGCTTAAATCCACCACGTACGAACTGATGACCAATTGAGCATCAAAGCTGGTCAGCAGAGCATTGGTCTATAGAATGATCTGATCACGTACTTCCTGATGGTCGAATGAGTATCAAACTGATCAATGAACCATTGCTTAACAGCTGGGATTGACTACGTACATTCTGGTGGCCAAGCGACCATCGAAAATGATTAGCATGCCATTCTTCCACAGCTTAAACCGACCACATACGATCTGCTGACCGAGTGAGCATCAGAGGTGATCATTAGAGCATTATCCTATAGCTCTAACAGATCACGTACTTCCTGATGACCGAGTGCGCATCGAAGGTGATCTGTAAATCATTCTTCAAAGGTTCGAAATGGTAGCATACAGCCTGGTGAACCAGTGGGTATCGTGAATGATCAATAGAGCATTCCTTTACAGCTCGATTTGATCACGCACTTTCTAATGATCGAATGAGCATCAAAATTGATTAATAAATCGTTCTTCCGCAGCTTGAGCCGACCACATACGTTCTGATGACCAAATGAACATCAGAAATTATCAGTACAGCCTCTTTCCACAGCTCGAATCGATCACGTACTCCCTGATGACCGAGTAAGCATCGGAACAGATCAATAAACAATTCTTTCATAGTTCAATTCGACCACGTACGAACTGGTGACCGAGTGAGAACCGGAAATCATTAGTAAATCATCCTCCCTCCACTCGGGTCGACCACCTACAGACTGATGAGCGAGTGAATATTGGAAATCGTAATAGTCAGTGGAGCATTCCTCCATCGCAAGGATCCGTCGCGTACAAGCTGATGATCGGGTGAGCATCGGGAGTGATCAGCAGAGTATCCTTCCACCACTCGAATTCACCACATACGAACTAATGGCCGAATGAGCACCGGAACTGATCAGTACACCATCATTCCATTGCTTGCTTCGACCACGCACTTTCTGACGACCGAATAAAAATCGGAACCGATCAATAAACCATTCCTCATTAGCCCGATTCGACCACGTACATTCTGATGACCGAGTGGCCATCGAAATCTCTTAGTGGACATTCTTCCACAACTCAAATTAACCACGTACTATCTGATGACAGAGTAAGCATCGTAAATGACTAGTGCAGCATTGTTCCACAGCTTGAACGGGCCACATACCGCCTGATGACCAATTGAGCATTGGAACTGATCATTAAACCATGCTTCCACAGCTCAGATCGAGCACGTACAGCCTTATAACTCAATGAGCATCGTAACCAACCAGCACAGCTCAATTGACCACATACGAGCTGATGATAGAGTGAGCATCGGAAACTCGTCAGTAAGGCATTCTGCCATAGCTCGGGTCGACCACGTACTTTCTGATGACCAAGTCACCACCGGAAATGATTAGAAAACCATCTCTCCAGAGCTCAAATTGATAACATACCCCCTGAGGACCAAGTGAGCATCGGAACAGTTCGGTAAGCCATGCTTCCACAGCCTGATTCGACTACATACTCCCTAATGACCGCGTGAAAATCAGAACCAATCGGTAGAGCGTCTTTCCAAAACTTGATTCGACCACGTACTCTCTGGTAACCGATAGAGCGTTGAGGTAGTCAGTAAAGCCCTTCACCCGTCCACCCGATTACTTGCCTTCTGATCACCAACAGGGAGCAGAAGACCTCTGTTGAGCAAATAATAATCTTCTCGCTGAATACAGTCACGCACATCCTGAGTATATGACAACGACAGAATTGTGTCAATCAAGTGCCTTTGCCGTATTGTCGATGAAGCTAAAATCTCGCGTACCCACTAATCATAAATCGTGGTCACAGCCTTTTGAGTAGGTACTCTATCAGTTCAGTGATCTGCGTACAAATTCTGGTCCCTCCTCCAATTGGGCGGTACACTGAGACTAAACGGGTAGAATAGTAATATCAGACGATTGCACTCCTCGTTCCATCAAAGCCAACGAACATCTTGATCGTCGTAGAAGGCCATAGATTTGACACTGTGTATGTATGATGGTCGTGGTAAGGGCCAAGGTTCGCTCGATCTGATTGGGGTTCAGTCTACCATAGCCGTCAGATCAGCACAGCCATATTAACCTAGCCAATGGCACATTCATTGAACGTCAGTGGCCATTGCCTGTATCTTTGGTCCGTTCCTCGAGCGAAATTTCAACTCCGGTACCAGACTCCTGAGGCGGCTTATAATCCATTCGTCTCATGGGGCTCCGGCAGAATCTGCGACTAATATTTAGGCGATGTTTACGGCCCATGCGTAATCGGTCGGTCGGTCTGTCTTGATATAGTGTGCCGGCAGCTGTATATAGCCAATAGAGCCAGGGCTCCAAATAGCCCAGAATCCTACCCATTCATCGTTCTCTGCACTCATGGAAAGCTGGGACAATGGCAAAGTCCCACCGGTGTGTATTCTCCTGCCACCTTGTCCGTAATACGCTGACTACACTCGGCCTGCCAGTTTTAGTACCAACTTATAATTCCTTCTGAAAATTAACTTCGTTCTACAGATCCCATTACGGTCAGTCAGGCCTAAGTAAGATCGTCTAATGACGCAGACAGCTTGACCTGCTTCCGTTCTTTTGCCGCCTTCTTTCGCTGCAGTGCGCTTCGGGGGAAAGAGAAACCTCTCAAGCTACTTCCGTTACGTATCCCGGCACCTCAGGAGCTCAGGCCGTTCTAGGCAGTTAGAACTAGGCTCATCGTAATGATGCTATTCAAGCCCGAAAACATTTGGATAGCACACAAACAAAAAGAAACACAGGTTTGTGAATTTAATTGTCGCACAGTACAAACATCTCAAATGGAAAAGTAGGAAGCGAGACACGGCGGGATTCAAGAGACGTGGGGGATCGAAAGGACAGAAGCTACAGCTCGATTGGCTTGGCGGTGTTTCTTGTTACTTCTCGCATATTCATAACGTGCCAACGGTGCCTATAGCTAGGTCAGGAACTGTGTAAATCCTACACCCATAGACATACGTACTATTTGATTAGGATTTCAATAGGGCTCTTCCCTGGCAGTTCTCCTTCAATCTCTATTTCGATTGCTTCCAGTCGCTCATAGTGCTGATCAGCACAGACTAGCTCAAGTAGCATCACCGCATATTCCCCAGGTCTGGACGAGGGTCCAAGAATCGTGAATGCCGTCACCCTCGAATCCTCCCATATTCCCAAATCTGGGACTTCAGATTTATAGTAGAGTACGTGGGATATGCGTCGCTCAAAATTCGCCTTCGAAGTGGAATTCTGAGTGGCATCGACGGAAGGTTTATTATTGGTGGGGAAATCCAAAGCCTGGGAGAAACACTGAGGAGATGCCGCGAATAGACTGTTGTAAGCCGACGCTTCCCCCTTCCAACCAAACAGACTTTTATCGTTGCAATTCTGCATAATCTCCGCCTGCAGTCGATAAAATGCGCCTTCTTTTTCGCCATACGCAATTGACAAGTTGACACGGAATATACCAATGAGGCAGTATGCCATATCTTCCACTCGAGTGGTTTGTCTTCGGGATACCCAGCTCATCCGTTTACCGATGTCGTATAGCCCCGGTTTGAAGTCGAGTAAGTCTTCGATAGGAATCCCTGTAATCTTGTTGATCTTTGACCACAGAGGAGGATTATCTTCGCCTTCTTTTGCTGCCTGTTGCTCCGCACCATTTAAGTCCTTGTCATTCTTCCGGCTAGTTATCGCTCTCCACGATGATGAAAAGAATTTGATCTGTTTTGGCGCCAAGAGTTCTTGAAGCGTCCATCCCCTAGTGAACCATGGATCATCCTTCAATCCACGGGAATGGTGTGTCTGGCTAAGATGGACGATGCAAACATCCGAGTCTCTGTACCAAGCGTACATCGATCGTATCGACTCGTCAAGCTCAGCACTACTCTCCTTGTTGATGCAAATCGAGTCGACCCAGCCATATTTGCACTGTCTCTTAGCAGCCGCTTCTCGAAATTTGACTAGCTTGGCGAAACTAGGTTTGAACGGCGTGTTCGCCACGAGACGCTGCATCGTTGATACAATCACATCGAGTGAGGGTGGATTATTCCGAGCCACTTGCTCATGGAGTTTTCCGAGATCATTGAAAGTGAGTTCAGCAGAACCCCATCGATGGGAGAGGATTGAGTATTTTAACTCATCGGTTACTTTCTCCAAGCAGTGACAGGTGGGCCCCTTGCAAAGAAATGAATCTTGTGTGATCTTCTCGTCAATTTGTTTTTGCAACATCGTCCGGTCCACTAATACCATGTCCGATAGTTGAAGGAGACGAATGGGAAGATGGTTCTGAATATAGTACCCGGTCTTGGAGCGCAACGCTTCTGGACATCGAAGGTAGCCTAATGTATGACAGTGTTTGGCACAATAGCGCTACATACCGTTATGCACTCGTCGGGCCTTAGCGACGGGTGACGAGTCAACTAGGCTTTGCGATTGGTTTTTGGGAAATGTTTCGTACCTCCTGAAAAGAGACATGAATGAGGAAAATAATGAGACCAAGTGTGGCATTGAACCAGAGGGTTACATACTTCCTGATAGAGGAAGGGGGTGACCAGGAAGGGAAAATAAAGGAGTAGATATGACGCCAAAGGGATAGATATGAAGCCAAAGGGATAGATATGACGCCAAAGGAATCAGATGCTGTTCAACGGTGAAGTGGGGGCCCAATATAATGAGTAGTACTCAATAGCTCAAAACGATGACATACATGAAGATATCAGAGTGAAGACCATATATAGTGAGTAGAAGATGCATCCGCAACTCGAATCGATCACATACTTGCTGATGACCGATGATCAGTAAATCGTTCTTCCACAGCTTGATTCCATCACGTACTTGCTGATGACCGAGTGAGCATCGGAAAGGATCAGTAAATCGTTCTTCCACAGCTTGATTCCACCACGTACTAGCTGATGACCGAGTGAGCATCAGAATGGGTCAGTAAATTGTTCTTCCATAGCTTGATTCCACCACGTACCCACTGATGACCGAATGAGCATCAGAAATGATCAGTAAATTGTTCTTCCACAGCTTGATTCCACCACGTACTGGCTGATGACCGAGTGAGCATTAGAAAGGATCAGGATATCGTTCTTCCATAGCTTGGTTCCACCACGTACTTGCTGATGACCGAGTGAGCATTGGAAAGCATCAGTAAATTGTTCTTCCACAGCTTGATTCTACCACGTACAAACTGATGACCGAATGAACATCGGAAATGATCAGTAAATTGTTCTTCCACAGCTTGATTACACCACGTACTTGCTGATGACCGAGTGAGCATCGGAAATGATCAGTAAAGTCCTTTGCCCGTCCAAAAGATCACCCGCCTCCTGATCACCAGCACGAAGCGGAAGACCTCTAATGAGCAAACAATATCCTTCCCAATGAATCCAATTACATACATCCTATACGACAATGACATAATTGTGTTAATCAACCACCTTTACCCTATTGTCACTACAACTAAATCGCGCGTACCCACTAATCATAAATCGTGGTCATAGGCCTTTTAGTGTGTGCTCTCTCTGTCTGGAGATCCGCTTACAAATCGTGGTTCAACCTCCCATTCGGCAGTAGACTGAGACTAAAGGGGTGGACTAGTATCAGGCGATTACACTGCTCCTTCTGCCATCGAAGCCAACGAACATGTTGATTGTAGTTGATCTCCATGGGCTTGACAGTGTGTATCTGTAATGGTTGTGGTAAGGGCCAAGGTTTGTGACGCCGCCTGATCGAGGTTTTGCTATCTAACCAGATCGCGTATCGGTACAGTCATATCGACTAGCCACTGGCAAAATTAACAGCAAATACTGAGCAGTTGGACGCGATACGCGATTAGACGTGTTCCTTGGCTAACTTCCTCCAGGTTCGTCGATACCGATTTTCTGGATCCGTCGCGAATCGCCCGCCATTTCAACGTCTATCACACCTGTGGTGTATATGAGTGGAGGGAGGTCGTTTGAGAGGACAGATCTGAATTTAGTTACAGATTCAGCTCTTACAACATAGGTACATAGGGCTCGTCAGAATGGACGAATATATCCTCTTCGCCTTTGAAGCACGCAAGCCGAGCTTCTCCGCTTCATAGCTGCTGGATACTCACAAGTACCACTGTTCTGCTCATCTGTTTACACATCGCATGACTCATAGTCTGTCGGTCTGTGTGTATCGACTGCTGTATTACGACCCATAGTCAGAGCCAGGGCTCCTCCAGGGATCACATTCACGAAACCCAATGCGCCAAAAGGGAAAGGAAGAACTCAGACGGCAAACTTCAAGGCCAGAAAGCAGCGCAAACGATCGCGCATATCTATAATCATCGGAAGATATAATTATGTGACGGTTTGTAAGGAAAGAACAGGTTTAGGTTTGGTCGGTGGCATCTTTGGGGGGCCCAAGAGAGAAAGAGAGAGAGAGCGCTAGAAGAGAGTGGATCAAGAGAGTAGGATAAGAAATTACGAATAGCTCGTTTTGCGCTATTGGTGTACTACTGAGCATAGCTCGTCCCCTTTGTTCTCCCCGACGGATAGCCTGTCGTAGAAGCGAGCATCAAGAAGAAGCCAACGATCGTCAAAAAGAAGAAAAAAGGAGAGCATCAGAAACAACGGGGGGTAGATGGAAGTAGGAGGAGAGCTAAAGGGGGTTTGGATTCGGGTTCGGTGAAATGCGAGGGGAGGGGAGAGGAGGGGGATGGGGGAAGTAAAGCGAGGAGAAGAAGAAATAGGTCGATTGGCTGCTTTGTGAGCGTGGTTTGATATTCGATCGAGTGCACAGGAAAGTTTGAAGTTTTCTGGAGTCGAAGAGGGTACAGTTGTAAAAGTTTGTCTAGAGTAAATAGAGAGCAAAGTCCATGGATCCCGACAGAGAAAGCGAGTGTGTTTATGAGTGAGTGAGTGAGTGAGTGTAGCAATTGCAGGGACGTCTCTGCCTGGAGCCGGGATCGTTTGCCGCTTCTGGGCAATAACGCGAGAGGGAGGGGGGAGTGGACCAAGGATGTAGGATAGCTAAATGACGGGTTTAATGTGACAAGAAGATAACCGTATAGGCAACGTCCGCAGAGGGTAGTATAAGAGGGAGAGAGAGGGGAGAGAAAGGGGGAAGGGTCGGGACAAGGATGCGTGCCTGCGGCGTTGAGATAAAGTCGGAGCGTGCGTAAAACAGGAAGGGCGAAACAATGTGTATGGGCATAACATCGGTGGAGATCCATCCGTTTAGAGGGGGGGAGGGCGGTTTGCCATCGTGGGAGAGAATCCATCGCTTAGTACGAGAACACCATGAGGTAAGGGTTGAGGACGATCGGATATAG
>WSTS01000207.1:0-21858 GCA_019627755.1 Serendipita sp. 411 | reverse complement strand
TTGCCTTACCTCTTCGGAATTTGGTGGCATTGGAGCTAGATCACCTCTTTCGACTAGTTGATCATCGTCGCCACTCCCATGGCTTCGTTCACTGTGATGTCCACGGCTACCGTTGGAGTGCACCGACTGGTTATTGTCTTCTATAGGACCCAGGTCTTGCGGCCCACTTCCTTAACTTGAAGACTGTCTTTCGTGACCACCGCTGGCTCGTCTAAGGCACTGTCGCCGTCGGATATCAAAAAGTCCGCTACCCTGCTCCGGTCCATAAGACTGCAGAATGCGCTGCACATGTCCCAGTGAAGGTCGATAACCACTTTGGTCCACGGGATGTTCTTGTTCGTATTACTAGTGAGCACGGAGGAGATCCTCGGATACAGACTGAATGAGAGCAGATGTTGCACGCAGACCGACATTTTCAGATGATACAGTTTGCGCTAGTTGAGAGAGTGGTACAACAGGTGAGGAGGATAGATATGAGGCATTCTGAACAGATAGACCCGTAATATGAGTTCAGCTATGATACGCCCCAAGAGTATAGTCACATACCTTCCAATGAGTGATCAGATTTAATGATGACACCCTGACGGGACTGGCCGGACGTGACCGGGGACCTGAGACTGACGAATTCATACTTGAATGATAACTGAAAGGCCACGCATAGAGAGAATATGGCACCTCGTGACGAGTTGGACAAACATTAGGCATGAATTGAACTAGAGGGAACGGGATAGAAAGCATGCTACTCCTCTCGGGAGAGAATATGGAGCCTGGATCAGGCGAGCGAGAGATAGCAAGGCAAAGGCCAAGTTCATGAGTACCACTAGGAGATCCTGGGCGGATTCCATGTGCGAGTGCCAGGCTAGCGACACGATCTTCAATGAAAGCGATGGACTCGCGCACCGAGGGAGGAGGAAGAGCGATTGGAACCAGACCAGCCTAGAACCCCACCCGGATTGGTGCTAGTTCGAGAGTGAAAGGAGCGAAGGCTTGGCCGGGGGAAATTGTCGTCCTCAGTGATGGCCCGTTGATATCGATATATGTTTAGAATGGCTGGAACAGGTGGAACCTCTTCAGGGGGCTTCCGATGCTGGAATGCCTCGGCAGTGGTCGGTAGTTTCTCGATTTGATGATCACGACTTTCCTTGATGGAGAGAACGTGAAGCCATTCGGCAGCATGAATCGTGTCGTGTTCCTCTTCTGAACCCATGTCCTTGCTACTATATTGCTCTGAGAAATGCTGCTCGGAGCTGGCTACTTCCACTCCATACTGCATAGAGTGACCTTGAGCTTGACCAAATAGAAGTTGTTCGACGTTCCTCTCTTCATCGATAGATTGGTCAGCATCCTCTCCATCCGTGTCCGTAAGGACGATAGACGTTCTGGGCGTAAATATTACTCGATGAACATCGACACTCGAGATAAAGTTCGCCCCTTCTTCTACGGATGCAATGATGGCTTGGGCTGGACAGAGGGACGTGTTCAGTTCACACCTGATGCGTTGGATAATAGGATGGAGGCTTACCTATGACGCGATAGACCAATGTTGTAGGCGTGTTCGATGAGCGTTGAGTGAATTATACAATAAATTGAAGGGCGCAGAATGCAAATGCGAGAGTAAGAGATCCAAATGGGATTCAAACAATGGAGGAAGAGAGACACGTGAGCGTGCAAAACAAGAAAATACACGTCATTCGAACAAAGAAATGCTCACCATCCTCGCTAATTGTCTAGTAACAGAATGTGGACTAAGCAGTTGGCCGCCGTTAATGGGAGGGTGTAACGCCTGCTGTAGATTCAGAGCCCTCGTCATCGTATCTTCCACTAGAGTACGACATCTTGAGAAACTAAGAGTCGGGAAGATGAAAGGCGGCGTGAACAACGTGCGGTGTGAACACCTTGAGCCAGCGGAGGTTGAGGTTCGGCTCGTTTGATAGTGTCTTGTTGCTCCCAGTCATTATTCAAGCTCTTATAGAAGCTACTATATTCTTCAACAGCGATGTCTTGAGAGTTCCTCGTCCAGATCGGCTCGGCCTTGTTGAGCTCCTCGTTCTCCTGATTCTTCTCCTCAACCTTCTTGGACTTCCTCTTCTTTTCCTCGTCTTCATCCTCGACCTCTTTGGTCTTTGACGTCTCCACATCGTGTTCCTCCACCTCCTTGTCGTCCACCTCACTCTGTCTTGAGGGCCTCAAAATAGCGGATTTTGTTGAGGGAAGTGCAGGTGTTGACATTGGTGAGAAATGAAGGAGTCTTCATGTTGAGCAGACTCCAATTAGCCTTTTTCTACCTCGAGGATCAAAATGCGACTTACGGTCAACTGGAACATTACGTCGAAGCTCTCACCCGTTGGACCAATTTCACGTATTTAATTGATTTATATCACGATATTTTTTCTCTGCCCTAATCTTACAGTCATGAGATCCGATCGTCGTGAATTGGGTTGGTTGGGTTGGGTCCAAGTTGGTAATCTTACCGCAGGACGGTGAATGCACCGTGCATTTGGGATCAGAAGAGACTCATATTCCATAGAATGTTATATACAAACTAAACTATTGTATTCACGCATTGCCCGAGGTCGCTAAGAGTCGCCACAACAGCGTATAATCCTTTCCGTATAACCCGTTGAGCCGGTTTCTTGGGGAGAATGCCGACAGTAGCGCCATGAAAGACATGGCCACCACTGCGTCCCGTCGCTGTTCGAAGGTTGATGGGTTTGGTAGCTGATTAAGGTGTTGGAATGAGGAACGAGGCGACTCATTTGCCTTTTGAAATGCTGCACAAATGCGGCGCGTACAATCTTCATACCAGCACCACAGCTGGATGTACCCAACATAATTTCTTGCCATCAGCCCTGGTGAAGTTGCGAACCGATTAGGAGATTGAGAGGTATCGGCGGAGTTCGTCTGCGACGGGGGTGGTGGGGGTGGCAGGAGCGAAATGCCTTCATCCAAATTGAGCCACGATAGATACTTGCGCTCAGCCAACTTGTAAGCCCCACGGTATAGCTGGTTGCGAGTCGAAGCGGACATCTCAATGTGGTCGTCGACACGTCGGTTCGTCACTGGTGGGACAACTGGCGCTGATGGGACGGCCCAGCCACGCATCGAAACCCCCAGTTTACCATCATCTTCCCCAAGGGACCAAATTCCCGTTGAATCTGGATCGATTTGTACTGGGTTGACGTGTGTATCATCCGAAGGATCTTGAGCCGTTGGGCTGGCGGGTGGGCTGGCGGGTGGGCTGGCGAGCGGGCTGGCAAGTGGAGTTGAGCCTTTACTCTCCAGGATATCGAGAAGTTGTTCCATTTGCTTGACGCACATGCGCATGTTTAGATCGATGAGCTGTAACTCTGCTTGTAGTGTACCGCAAAGACGGGCAATACGGACTTCCATTGTCCGCTCGATTGGAGGTGGTGGGACAATCATAATATGACCAGAGAGACGCTTCAAAGGCGAGACCTTCCAGAAATGTCCAGACCATGCGAACCCGTCGCAGGTCCATAGGTGTAGCGCATCTTCTGGGTACCGGAAGACAACATCAACTGTCGTGAGGCCATCTGCCTCAGGAAATGCCGATATGAGAATAATGTCGCCAAATTCGTTTGCATCGATTGCTCTCAGAAAAGTGGTGGCTAATTCTGAGGCAGGAGTATTACCGAGATATACGTTCTGCACCCTGATAGGATATCCGACGATGGAGATATTGTGGCTGGCATTGATGTACCGGACGGCATGAATGCGATTGGAACGATGCCACGGTGGGGCAATCGGTGAATGCAGACAAAACGCTTGATATGCATCGGCTCGTGCCCGACATTCCAGGACATATGCTGACTGATCGAATGCTGAGGACAAGGGAATATTCGCCATTTCCATCATGTTGCAGTCGTTCACAAAGGCCTCAACCCACTCATTGAGGCTGGTGTCCTGGGCCATGGTGTCCTGGGCCGTTCCTTCTGTAAACATTTGATCCAGATCTACGTCGGGGGTGATACCAAAAAAACTCTCGCTAGAGATTGGAATTGGCTGGGTGGGGTCATCGTTGTTGGTTGGGGGTCTTGGCAGGACAGGACCATCATTGTTGCTTGGCGCCCTTGGCAAAACAGGGGTAGGATACGTTGGAAAGCTTAGAGTACTTGTAATACAACGGTCACGTAAATTCTCTCTGTTCCTATAACACAAATGAACATTAAGTTGGATGTTTCCTTAATAACACGTACCGGGTTGCCGAGGTGGATGGGCTAAATGAACTATGCGTATCACCACTACCATGCCGATAGTGGGAAAGACAGTGCGATTGGTAAGAGGATGAGGATGGTGTTGAAGTTGTGTAAGGAGACCAAATGCGCCGAGTCTCCGACACGACAGATGATTCAACTGAACAGGAGGATTAGCTATTACCAGTGGATAGGGAGCAAAACACTGACCTGATCTTCGGCCTGATGAGCTTGTAGAAGCTGTCGAATCGGGCCTCCTGCTACGGAGGTTCCTCCCTAGCTCCCAAATATCGAACCCAGATACTGCAGGACAGAGGTGATTGGTCAATCCATGTAAGCCGACATCCTCGTCCCTCGCCCAAGTTGTCCTGCGCTTTCCATTGACCAGAGGGCCCGAAAGGGCCTGGCGATTACGGTTTATTGGCAGTGTAGACTGGGAGTGTCGATGCCTTCTTGGGATGTTTTCATCACCGGGCTCTGCAGGCACGTACACCCGACGGTATTTCGGTTTATTGAGGAGCTCCTGCCCCTTTCTGCTGAAAATCCTGTTGGGCGAGAAGAGGGGAACCGTTTCACCAATGATTGGCCACGGCCATTCCGAGAGCAGGATGTCGTCACCTCCAAGCTCATGGCAAAAGCCATGCCAATTGGCTCGGAACCTTTCTGCCTCGTTGGGATCAAGCGCCACTATCCAGAAAAAAACGGACTTGTGACGCTCAAGGAAAACCCGAGGTTCACGACTGGTTGGATCCCTTTGAGGGATAAGCTGGAGAGCCGGGTGAAGGATCTCGTCCACGCCTGGGTGGTTGGCTTCCATGGATGCGATGAGCGACTGCCACTTTGCGGCAACCTCAATTGAGCTTGGCGATGGGTTCATAGTTAAACGACAGATGTGTTGATTGCGATAGAGGTAGGTATTCCATGGTAAATGGAACTCGGTTCGGTTCCTGTGGGATATGTCGAATTCCCCTGCAGGGGGATTCAACCGATTGTAGCTATGAGGAAGTTGTACGTCACCACGAAAACCCATAGGATGGGGTTTGTAGTAGATTCTCCCAACGTGTCTGGGGTGATGCAAGTACGATGACTTGGGGACCCAATCGAATGGAAGCCCGGCAGTATATGCGTCCATTCGATAGAACTCATCCCCATCCAGGGATCGAGTTTCTGAAGCTGAGGGAGGGGTCCTGGCAAGAATATGGTTATTGGGGACTTCAAAGATCGCATATAGGGGCACAGTGGATCTGAGAATGAATCTCCAATCGTCGAGACTGTCGATGGACCCTACCCAGGCCCCCATATATTTCTCGTCGACTTGGGAGTACGGAGGATCGACATGGGTATTTGAGGAGGAACGAGCTTGTCGGTACACCTCGATAAGCCATCGGCTCACTGCGAGGAGACCTGCGGTGTACGAAAGACAATGTAGAATCGGTCCAGACCCATCTGCAAAATCTCTCCAGTGTTCGACATCGTTGAGATCAAGGTCATCGAAAAACGGGAGTGATTTCCCGTATTGATCTAGAAGAGGTTGGATGTTTTCGGCGTTTTTTCGCAGCCCCCCTTCCCAGAAGAACTCTTCGGCCTGGCGGCGGCGGTTGAGGAGAGCCCGGATAAGGTCTTTCTTCCAAAATCCACCACTATTGTCGATTGGGTCGACTGAGCTCGCGTCGAAAAACTCAGGAGGGTTCCAGACTTCAATCGGGCGTGTGGAGGGGTCGATATCGTTGTGGATAGTATAAAAACAGAACCAAGGCTCCTCGCAATCATACTCTTGAACATATAGACGAGGGTCGGACGGGCCAAGGGATCCATCGAAAAACAACGGATGATAATAATCCTTGAAGATGAGAGGGCGTCGCCCGGTGTAGGGGGGGACGCGGGTTCCCCTGAGAGCGACTAATGCGTACTTCTTCTGCTGCTGACCTGCCTGTGGGAATGCCACTGCGAGTCGCCCATAAGCTCCACCGTTAGGCGGTCTTCTAAACAAATTGGACGGCGGTGCCATCGAGAAGCCGGGAGCTGGCTTGATGTGGCGCCAGGCAAAGTGGGGGTCGTTCAGACGAAGATCGCGACGGGAAGAATCTGACAACATGGGTGGGCGAAAAATGTTCCGCAGCCAACCACGGTCATTGCTATAAGGGTTCATATTGAGATGATGAGGTTGATGAGAATGACGAAGACGATGAGAACAAGAAGAACGCAAGAACTATCAGAGAGTGAGGTCTCGGAGAGATGAGGAAGGAGGGGACATACTCGTCGATGTTATATAGCTGGACGATTGCACCAAAATAGACCGGGTGGAGGGATAATCGCTGTTGGCAACTTGTTCTTTGGAAGACCGGGTAGACAATGGTAGATCGTCACAGCCTATTGCTGTGTGGATCAAGTGTAACCTTAACAGAATGTGGAAGAGGGTCACAAGAACAGGTTCGCGCCACCAAGGTGTACCCAGGCTGAGCAAACATGCGTGAACGGGGAACGCTTGATTTGACTTTTGAGTTCTGATGTGGGTTAGAATTGGGGAGAAGATGTCGCCAGCCTGTTACTCACCAATGCAAAACGGTAACTTGTGGTAGTGGGCGCGGGGTCGTGCATCTACTTTTGGTTGGGCCAAAGTTGACTTTTGGGATGAAGCCAAGGCATATCAAGATCGACTAGTTCCCCTCCCACGACAGAGAAACTGCAGCCAACGGCCAGTGGATTTGCAAGTTCCATCGGACAGCTAGAGTGTAGCTTATCCTCGTATGAAGGTGTCGAGCATCCGATCCGTACAGTCGGTTCGGTCACTCTGCATCTACTTCTGGAGCAACCTGTGCACAACCGGCGGCGGAGAGAGGGAAAGGTCGAGGCCACGAGAGTGGGTTCGCGCCACCCCGGTGTACCCAGGTGGAGTAAAACACGCGGATGAAATATGTTTGATTGACGTTTGTGTACTGATGTGGGCTAGGATTGGGAGAGGATGTCGCCAGTGACAAGGGGGACAATATCGCTGGCCCATCACTCACAGGCCAGACAATGGGGGAAGAGGATTGCCAGCCCGTTGCCCACAGGCCAGACGACGAGAGGAGAGGATATGACTAGCCCGTTGCTCACAGGCCAGACAACGAGAGGAGAAGCGGAAGATATGGCCAGCCCGTTGCTCACAGGCCAGACGACGAGAGGAGAGGATATGACTAGCCCGTTGCTCACAGGCCAGACGACGAGAGGAGAAGATATGACTAGCCCGTTGCTCACAGGCCAGACGACGAGAGGAGAAGCGGAAGATATGGCCAGCCCGTTGCTCACAGGCCAGACGACGAGAGGAGAAGATATGACTAGCCCGTTGCTCACCGAGAGGAGAGGATATGGCTAGCCCGTTGCTCACAGGCCAGACGACGAGGGGAAGGATCAATCGCCGGATGTGGTCAGGGCCAAGTGGTAGCTGTTAGCCGCCCAAACGTGAAATCTCAAATTTCTCGACATATCATTGAGAAATCCTGGCCTTTTCACGTTATATCATATAGAGTAGATTTTTCACCAAACTTCCCACTTCCACATAATTAGGTCACCGGCAGTGTGAGTGAGACCACACGCATTGACCTTTTCATACCCCCTCCTCTACTACGATCTCCAATGAACCCTGCTTCAGTACTTACTCATTCCAAATGCACCTGTGGGAAGGGGTTCGATAGCCAACGGAAACTGAATTTGCATCGTGCACGATCAGCGGCTTGCAAGCGTCACTGGATGGCGGAAGTCGCCGCTTTTATCCCTCACACAGACACACAAAAACAGCTCCCGAATCCTGATATTGAAGGAGAATCAGGATCAAATTGCAATGTCGAAATTTGTCATCAAAATGACCCACTCATCTCCCCATCGATATCTGATTATTCTTCGTCCTGCGATGATGAATTAATGGATGGTGACGATTCAGATACCGACGGTGAATCTATCCCAAATGATAATCCTGATGAAATTCTTGGTTACGGATATCATAATGACGACGTCGAGGGAGTCTCACCCGAGTTTGTCCCTGACCAAGCCAACGTTGGTCATGACCCAGGCATGGAAATCTGCCACAACAATATCTATGAAGAACCTGAAGTCGAGTCTGATGACAAAATGACGGGAACAGTGGAGGCGTCGCAACTTACCAGCGCATCAAGAAATCTTAGCGAGCCATCCGATAATGGTGCAGATATCTATATTGAGAATTATCCTGAGGCCGGACGGGTATTCTCTAGAATCAGGTCGAAATTCCAGGACGACTCGGAAATTCAGATCAATACTGGCAAAGGAAATCTACACTATCCGTTTGCAAATGAAATGGATCACGAACTTGGCCTATGGCTGCATGAATCTGGACTATCGGTTTCTAAAATCGACTCGTTCCTCAAGCTTCAATATGTAGGTTCATTGCATTAACCAATAAACCCGTCACTGACTCGAGCAGGTTCAGGCACGAAAACCTTCCTTTGGAAGTGGTGCCGGCTTGCGAGATAGAATCGAACTCTTGCCGCATGCGGGATCAAGATGGAAGGAGGCGAAAATAACCCCTGAATGTGGTCGGCCAGCCTCCTCAGTCACACTATTATATTGGGATCCACTGCAGACAATTCGTGAACTCATTTCCCGCCCAAGCCTTGCCGAATATATCGAGTTCTCTCCCAAGCGGATCTGGAGCGATGCAACAAAAACATCACGTATCTATTCTGAAATGACAACGGGTAATTGGTGGTGGAATATACAGGTACGTAGCAGCGTCGGACAGTTCAGCCCAGATCTCATCTATACTTGTTACAGGCCAATCTTCCGCAAGGATCAACAGTGGTACCTGTAATCTTGGGGTCCGATAAAACCCATTTGACTGAATTCACGGGAGATAAGAAAGCATGGCCAATTTATATGTCGGTTGGGAACATCTCAAGTAGGGCTCGTCGTACTCCATCTAAGGACACTTGGATAGTCATAGCATACATCCCAACCACTAAATGGAAAGATGACACAGACATTCATGGAACGCTGAATGCCCGACTCTTCCACCAATGCATGGAGGTGGTTCTCGAGCCACTGATAGATGCAGGTAGAAATGGCATCAACCTTGCCGATTGGGACGGAAACGTTCGAAGATCATTTCCTCTTGTGGCAGCTTATCTTGCGGACTACCCCGAGCAAATCCTTGTGAATTGTGCAGCAGGGAAGACAGGTCCAACAACGCTTGCAGGTCCTCACGACCTAGGAAACATACTTCCTTCAGCTCCACAAACAACTGAGTGGGTGCTTCGTCAAATCAAGCGAGTGGCTAGGGAGGTCGATCCCAGGGACGTCAAGTCTTATACGTCAAGGGCCCGAAAACGTTTGCTCAATGGTGTAGATCGACCTTTCTGGAGGCACTTACCACATTTCAGAGTCGACATTTGCACAGCACCAGATTTGTTCCATGGGGCAATCCGCTTTTGGCGTGACCATCTGTTTCGATGGATCGTCCATTTAATTGGAGAAGCAGAATTAGATGCGAGACTTAAAGTGCTGCAACCTATGATAGGTTTTCGGCACTTTGCCAAGGGAGTCACGCATCTTTCTCAGTGGACCGGCCGCGAGGATCGGGAGATACAGCGTGTCTTTGTGGCTCTTATAGCTGGGGCTAAAGGAATCAATCCAACTGTTATGCGTAATGCGCGTGCCTTCCACGACTTTTTATACCTCGTCCAGTATCGGAGCCACTCGAATGAGACACTGGGTTATATTACCGACGCATTATCGACCTTCCATGAGACAAAAGCCATATATATCGAGATGGAAGCCCGGAGAGGAAAGAACGGGGTACTGGATCATTTCGACATCCCGAAGATGGCAGTATTCCACACGTTCGTGAACCATATCAAGGAACTAGGATCTGCTCCGCAGTTTTCCACTGAAATAGTTGAGCGAAACCATAAGCCAGGGGTGAAGCAACCATATCGCGCATCGAGTCGACGTGGCTACAACACCCAGATGTGCCGCTTTCTGGACAGAAAGGAGAGAATTAGGTATACAAAAGAACTAATAACATGGACTTTACAGCAGCAGGAGCGTCAACTCAAGGACCAAGCGATTGGGGAATTGACGCCGGGCTTCCAAGACCGGATTAGGGCCAGTATCTTGGCACCTTCATTTCCTCTTCAGCATAGGCCTCCATATCTACGAGAGCGTCGCCAGGGAGCCACACTCTGGCTTAACCGGTCCCCTCATTACACCCGGTTGACGCTGACGATCCTCGCCAATGTGTATAGCATACCATCGCTACAACAAGATGTCGATGAATATCTCCGTAGTAATTTCGACTTGCTGGGATCGATCGGTAGGCAGGGTGTTTCTGTTTCCGACATCATGCATATCGATGTTTGGGAGAATCTACACATCCGGACTGCTGATGTACAAGACGAAGCAGAGCCTTCACCACAGCATACTCTACATGCCCTTCCTCCCGGTGCACACAATGGTCTCTATCCTTATGGTCACGGCCATTGCGTCTTGATTCATGATTCCAAGGAGGCGCAGGATGTTGGTATTGAAGGTATTTGTACTAGCTACATTATAGGGCGTAGTCTAACTATCTGAAAGGATATTGCGTTGCCCAACTTCTTCTCATATTCCGGGTACATTTCTCCCCTGAATCCTCATTTGACAACAAAAACGACTTGTTTGGATTTGAGCCACGTCGAATACATCCGCACACAAATCCTCGCAGAAGCGCCATTGATCTCGCTTATGTTCGATTTCTCAAAGTCAGCGAGGAACCGGATAGAGATATCCTCATGTATCGGGCCCAGTGTGCTGGTTCCAAGAGGAGTCGTCGCGGGACTGTCATTGAACTCGACGCCATTGCCCGCTTCATTCAGCTTATACCTCGCTTCGGATCCCGTATGAACAGAAATATAACAGCAGAAACAAGCATGGAGCTTCATTCGACCTACTATATTAATTCTTTTGCCACCAGCCAAATATTCCAGGCTGTATACTAGACTCATATGAATCACAGCAATATTTTACTATTCATACTTCCAATATTATGGCTTTATTGCTCAGTGTTCATGGCGACAACCAGTAATATGCCGGATGGATGGTGGCAGCGAGCTCTGGACATCCTTTCCTCCCGCCTTCACTCCCTCTTCCATCTATCGGCAGCTTTTCTGGCTCTGCATAAGGTCCATGTTGCGCTGCTCGTCCGAGAGGTCACTGGCTCTGCATAAGGTCCATTGATCTCGACGTTGCCCCCTAGACCCGCCATCACTCCCTGTTCCGTCGCTGGCTCTGCATAAGGTCCATGCTGCGCTGCTCGTCCGAGAGGTCACTGGCTCTGCATAAGGTCCATTGATCTCGACGTTGCCCCCGTTGACCTCGTCATCGCTCCCTGTTCCGTCGCTGGCTCTGCATAAGGTCCATCGATCTCAACATCTTCGACGAACACCTGCAGCTCTTCTGGCTCTGCATAAGGTCCATGTTGCGCTGCTCGTCCGAGAGGTCACTGGCTCTGCATAAGGTCCATCGATCTCGACGTCCCCCTCTGTTGGGCTTGCCATTGCTCCCTGCTCCGCCCATCCAAGAGGTTGCCGGCCTCCGCATAAGGTCCATCGACTTCGATGTCGCCCTCCTTGACGAAGCCATCACTCCTTTTGCTGCCCATCTGAGAGGCCCCTCGCTTAGCATAGGGTCTATCGACTTCGACTTCTTTCTTCTTGATGAAACCAGCGCTCCCTGTGTCGCCCATCGTTCACTCTGGTCCCGATTGGTCAGTAATATGTTGATTTTGCACAATTAGGTCGCCCAAGGTGAATTTCTGACACTCTCACAGAGTTATTTCCATTTTTATGCAACTCTGTTGATTCCAGAGGAAACCAGTCCTCGGCGACTTAATTCAAGCGGCAACAAAGGCTACTCCACGTGCTTTACTGTTTGGCTTCGTTTGCAGCCTCCCAAACTTATTAAAGGACCCCTCCTTTCGCTCTTTCGTTCTGCATCTCTTCACCCCACTACGTTTCATCGGACTTGTGCCTTCGTCTCAAACCTTGCCTACGTCGGTACGTGTCCACCGCAACTCATATTGGGTCCTGCTAACATCTATAGTATAGTTTGTCAGGTTCTGTCGTATCGTCATCAATGCCCCGCTATAAGAAAGTAAAAGTGAACTTGGTGCCACCAAGAGGTAACGATATCTGATGCTGTACTGTGTTATTGCTTAGAGGCTGACTCGGATGCTCCCTTGCCAAAGGTCAAGCCACCGATACTTCACCTCAATCGAGGTCGGGCCCAGTCGCCACTCGCACTCGTGCTGGGACTAAGTCGCCGCAAAAGCGTCCTACCAATGCGTCGCTTCAAGCCTCTCGAGCGGCAGCGCTCAAAAGAAGAGTAAAGCAACCCGGGAGGCCGCAGGCCACATTTCCTATCGTGACCAATACAGCACCTCAGGGGGGTCCATCTCCGGTACCAGATCCAGCTCCCTCGCCGGATGTCCCTATTGGTCGGGTCCGCGTTATCCCTGACCATGTGGTTTCATATTCCCAACGTCGTGACGAATATGACATTGACGTAGATCCATCCGGCGTCATTATTGATGGTCCTTCTATTCGGAACCCGAGACGTGAGGAAGATGGGCCGATTGATGCTGAATCTCCCAATCGCAATGAGGACCGTACCTTGATGGGGCATCCCTTGTCTGATGAAGAGGAAGATGCAGATGAACGTGAGTAGTCGGAAACACCGCCGTCGCATAGCTTACCTAATAACTATAGTCGACGACATGGCAGAGGCCGATTTTGCTGATCTTTCCTTTCCCAACTGGAATGGTAAGTGTTTTGCTTGGATCATCATGCTAGTACCCACATCGTCTAGATGCTCCAGCCGACCTCGAGCTGTTCCAAGGGGATGTCAATGGAGAGATCACGGATGTTACGCCGCTTGCACGTGCTGCGCGAATCCTGAACATGGCGGGAATCCCTGTCACCTCCCCATCAGCTACGCGTAATACTCGTACCCAACGGCATCAACCTTTTGGTAACGGCGACTTGGATGCCGATACATCCAATGCCGTAGAAAATGTCCGTATAAACTCAAACTTTTCGTTGGCTGCTATTAACTGTGCTACAGGCTTTCGACGTTCTTGATCAGCATCGAGCCAGGCGTCAGCGACCACCACCGCGACCATCGGATCTGACTACTGCTGCTGCTCGTATCAACCCGTCAGGTTCTAACCAAAGAGTCGACCCCTCAATCAGCAGGCAAACTATGACCGGCCCTGGTGATGCGGCACCCAGCGGTCGCTATACCGGTGCTGCTGGCGGTGGTATCCCTGGCACTCCTGCCGGTCCCCCGCGAATCGTTTTTCCCCAGGACGTGATCGCTGCAGCAAGACGGCAGGCATCCAGTCCCATCGGCGACCGCAGGTACAATGGCGATGAATCGAACGACCAGCCTCCAAGGCAAAGGCGTAGTGGGAATCCAGTGCCGCATCAAATGTACTGGCACACCCCACATTCTCGCGAGTTCCATCGCTGGGCGAAATCCGAGTACTCCTTCCGAATTGTCACCGAGTGCGCATATCCCACGGCCCAGGAGCGGCTCCAATTGGCACGATCTGCATATGACTCTGCTATAGGGGCCCTTCCAGAGCTGGCCCAGAATGCGAGCGGTGTCGCTTGGTCAATTGAAAAGATGCGATTGTATACCGATACGGCATGGGTTCGTCGTGGAGTGATCAAGAACTGCGCCAGTACCATGGTGTTCAACAGTTATCATCTCGGCCTGACGCCTGCGATCGCCGCCCAAATGCCAGGAGGCGCTACCTCTGCCAACCAAATAGCCTTCACGGCTGAAAGAGTGGCTTATCTTTTTACTGAAGGCCACTGGCTCAGAGGCCGTTTAACTGCAGTAAGTCGTCTGTCTCACTTGATATTCGCCATTCTCACTATCATCAGACTGATGTTCAGACGTCTTCCATCATTTATGCTCACCCAATTTTTGGTGAGGTGATCGAGGAGACCATCTATCGACCTGCAACTCGTATTCAACGGGCAAAGCTTTCCCCGATGCCACTACCGACGCTTGCATTGGTTGCTACTGCAGTGCGTTGTATAGCTATGGCATAACCATTCTGATTGTTTTTAGGTCCAGTGCGCATTAGAAGAATGGGCGAGTGGATATCGGAAGCGTGTTCCATTCACTGAAGAATCGTATGGTCGCGTCTATGCATTACATATGAAGCGGCTTAATCGGGCTATGGGCTCGCATCGGCGGTATATGGAGGAGCTTCTTCAAGTATTGTATGACAATTGCGTGTAAGTTTCGACTTTTTGCCGATGACAATTTCTCATAAATATGACAGGTCACGTAACGAGCCTTTGCCTAACCAGAACCCACAAGAGGATGAATTTGATGACCTTGATGTCATTCTTTCCGACTTGGCTGAAGAGGACGAGCTGTATGAGGTGGATGGCTTCGACGTCATTGGCTAGTGGCCAATATTCCTTTCTACCCTTGACCCCATCTGTTCCATACATCCGCGCCCACTGTCCATATACTCATTTCCCCTTTCCCGTCGTCACTCCTACACGTTCCATTACCTTCCTTGTGCTGTGCCATGCGCCGTCCTATACGCCTTCCCCTACGCTCTGCTGTCACTGTCCATATGCTCCATTCTGCCCAATGTCCCTGTCCACTGTCCCATACACCGCTCTATTCTGTCTACTGTCCCATACACCGCTCCATCTGCTGTCCCATATGCTGTCCCATATGCCGTTCATCGCTGTCCCATATGCCATTCATCGCTCTTTCATATGCCGTTCATCGCCATCCGAGGTGCCGTTCCACCTCCATATGCAATTCCATGTTTTTTTCATCCCCATCTCTCCTCACGCCATATCGGTCCTGGCCTTCTATATCGCTGGGCTCCCTCCGTCCTTCCTTACTAGCGGTCAATCCTCGTGAGTTCGACTCCTCGACACCCAACATCATATTTATTCCAGTTCCAGCGTAATCAGTAGCTTGGCCAATCTCGTATGTTTTCATTCCATAATATGAATACCCATACTCATTATGATATAGTAATTGACGCCGGTTCATCCCGTCCACCACCCTGTTCATCCACCTCTTCCACTTGCTATGCTGCATAATACCACGCCGCCCAGAACCTTTCCCCGACTTTCTGCAGAATCGTACTTCACCGGTGAGAACCTCTACCGCTTCGTCGTTGTGGATACTAACAACGGGACCCTAGGTTCTACTTTCTCCCTTTCAGGCGATTGTGTTACAACCGGTACGCTGCAGCCATAATTACTTGTTTGGGACCCTAATCATCACTGATCCAGCTCAATCTTTCGGCCAATAGAGTTGGTCTATACTCCGCTTCTTCCTCTTACCTCCAATGCTCGCTGTGCGAGCGGTCATCTCCTCACGTCGTCTGGATCAAAACCATCCTACTGAAGGTAAGAACTCCAACATTCCCGCTATCACACATCTCAGCCCTGCCTCTATTTCTAGGTTGTGCTGTCCATCATATACTGGTTGTTGTCGTCTGATACTCGCTGCCAACCCCTAGTACGCCCGATGTAATTAACGATCCAATAAATTTCTTTCTGCTGCTACCAGGAACTAGCCGTGAATTTTGTTTATAAGCATACCGTAAGTTTATTAGACCGACCGTCGAGCTGTTTCACAAAATTCTAGCTCAGTCGCACTCTACTTTGCATACGGCTTGTGGCCTCAGGAACTAGTCCAAGGTTTGATAAGCGGGTCAGCACCGTCATCGATTGACGAGACAATAGGACTTGGACGACCGGTGGGAGTGAGCCTACATGTTGGTGATCGTCCGCACGTTAGAGTTAGTCCAAATATTGGGACTCGGCGTACCAGTGAGAGTGGACCTAAACATTAGCATCAGTAAAACTAAAAAATGAAGTTGCTAGTCATAAGAGACTAGACTGAATAAGCCTTATGTAAGACTAACATTAGCAATTTTAGAGCTGATTAGAACTAATACTAGACTAATATTAGCTCCAATTTAGAAGTGTAAGTTGCTAGTGGTACTAAGACTCTAAAAGGTTCTAATTAGAACTAATTAGACACCTTGCATTTTCCTGATGAGAGGCTGTCCGCACGTTAGAGTTAGTCCAAACATTGGGACTCGGCGTACCAGTGAGAGTGGACCTAAACATTAGAGGTTGTCCGCACGTTAGAGTTAGTCCAAATATTGGGACTTGGCGTACCAGTGAGAGCGGACCTAAACATTAGAGGTTGTCTGCACATTAGAGTTAGTCGGAAATTGACCCGAACATTGGGATTTGGCCTACAGCAGGAGTGGACCTACATGTTAGAGATTGTCGGTGCATAGGACTTAGATATGGTCTTAGAACGAGTCGGTGTTTTGGAGGAAGTCTACATGTTGAGATATGTCTGCACATTGGAGTAGGCCTCCGTGTTAGAGTAGGTCTCTGCATTAGAGCAAGTCCATGTACTAGCATTATTCCTTACATTAGAGGGACTCTGCCAGTTAGAGCAAGTCCATGAATTAAGAGTGGGTCTTGGCATAAGAGCGAGTCTAATATATGTGTAAAAGAAGTATGTTCTAGGTGTTTATTCACTCAGAAGCTGCACAACTAAAATTTGAAATTAGACTTATCAATTAGAACTAGCTCAGCTGATGAGCATTGATATATGTAAATAGATATTAGAACAAGTGTTCTTATTGGACAAGTCCATAGTTCGAGATAATATAGCTTGATAACACTACATATTAGAAGTTGACACTGGTTTTAGGTGATGTCCCTACATATTAGAGCTAAATTAATACAATATAAATTGATCTAAAGCCTTGTAATTAGTATAGAAGCTAGCATATGTTCAATTTAGACCAGGTGGATTGTCTAACACCAGGTATTTTTGTTGTAAAATACTACCCACTTGGGATTAGACATTGAACTTAGCAGGCCAAGTGTATACTAGATGTAGACAAACACCTAGGATTAGACTGGTCATTGGTATGAGTATATGAGGAACGTTCTAGGAATAGACAAGCACCTAGAATCAACCTAATTATTAGATTAAGACTTAATTTTAGATGATTATCAAGTTGATGTGTTGTAGTTCTACTACTAGCTCTACTTAGAGGGGTAAGTTGCTAGCAATTCTAAATATCTAAAATGTCCTAACTAGAACTAATTAGACACCTGATATTTTACTGATGAGGTCAATCACATACTCGCTGATGACCGAGTGAGCATCGGAAATGATCAGTCCAATATTTGTTTGCCACCTATTAGGCCTTGAAGACCTAAGTGCCCAACACCAGGGGCTAGCGCGCAACAGCGTGCAGTGCGCACAGGCATGGGAGAGTGGGAACGACTGGACGTAGGTGTGGGCTGAGGACTGGGGATGACCGAGGGAGCGCAGAGGGTGGAGAGGACTCAGGAGAAGGTGCGCTCACTGTGCAGAGCGCAGGGGAGCAGCTTGGAGACTCAAGAGCAGGACTGGGGGGCAACCAAGTTGATTTTCTAGCTAATGTATCTACCTAGAGAATACACGAGCTTATATATGACAACTGAAACACTAACTAAGTGACTAGACAAAGGAGGGGATGATGCGCTGTGGCTGTGCACCAGCACACGCTATCTACGGCAAGGAAACGACGATCGGAGTGAAGCTGAAGGAAAGGAAGGGGAAAAGGGAGTTGTGGGGTTCGCAGAGGTGGCGCATAGGTGTGCATAGGTGTGCATGGGTGTACTAGGGGTACTAGGGGTTGTATCTATGGCGCAGGGTGACCAGAGATAACGCAGAGGTGTGCGGGGGCGTAACACCACCCAGATCCACCACGTACTTCCTGATGACCGAGTGAGCATTGGAAATGATCAGTACACTATTCGTTTGCCACCCAGATCCACCACGTACTTGCTGATGACCGAGTGAGCATTGGAAATGATAATTCCACTATTAGTTCGCCACCCAGATCGACCACGTACTCACTGATGACTGAGTGAACATCGAAAAATGATCAGTCCACTATTTGTTTGCCACCCAGATCGACCACGTACGAGCTGATGACTGAGTGAGCATTGGAAATGATCAGTTCACTATTCATTTGCCACCCAGGTCCACCACATACGAACTGATGACTGAGTGAGCATTGGAAATGATCAGTCCACTATTCGTTCACCACCCAGGTCGACCACATACTCGCTGATGAGCGAGTGAGCATTGGAGATGATTAGCACACTATTCGTTCATCACCCACATCCACCACGTACTTGCTGATGACCGAGTGAGCATGGGAGATGATTAGTACACTATTTTTTCACCACCCAGATCCACCACGTACTTCCTGATGACCGAGTGAGCATCGGAAATGATTAGTGCACTATTTTTTCACCACCCAGATCCACCACATACGAGCTGATGACTGAATGAGCATCAGAGGTGATCAATACATTATTGGTTCACCACCCAGATCGACCACGTACTTGCTGATGGCCGAGTGAGCATCGGAGATGATCAGTCCACTATTTGTTCACCACTCAGATCGATCACGTACTTGCTGGTGACCGAGTGGGCACCGGATATGATTAGTACACTATTCTTGCATCATCCGAATAGACAACTTACTTTCTAATGACCGAGTGAGCACCGGAGATGATCAGTAATCCACTCTTCCACCCCTAGAGTAGGCCACGCACTTTCTGATGACCGATTGAGCATCCAAGATTGTCAGTAAGTTCGCCTCAATCTCTCCAACCAATCACGAGCCTCCTGATCAGCGTCGATCGAGAAGCAGAAGAGCCATAATAAGAAAAAATGTTCTTCATGATGAATTCGGTCACGTACATCCTGGATATATGAAGAGCACATAATCCTGTTAATCATCGCCTTGCCAAGATCGTCACTGCACTAGAATCCTGCGTACCCACTAAGCGTATTATAGGCATCGACCTTCAGTACATGCTCTTTCTATCTGGGAATGTACATACAAAGTCCTTTTCGATGCCCGATTGGGTACTTGACTGAGACTGTAATGGTACGCCCGTATCAGTCGACTATCCTACTCTTTCCGTAGAAGCCAACGAACATCCATCGTTATCAAAGGCGATCAAAGGGCTTGAAGCGGTATATCTTGAGTGTACGATCTGCAATGGTCGTGGTAAGGTCCAAGGTGTCACAACGCCCGATCACTCTGATAGAACTCAGTTGGCGGCTTAGACCTACCGTACCTCCATATGACTTTACTGGAAAAATAGAAATCTATGGTGTATATGAATCAGGTTACTGTGATCCTGTACCAGCTCCTCGCAACTCTAGTTATCAAAGGTCTGAAGGAGTAAGGAAGCACGAGTCCGGCCCTGGACGAAGTCGAACCGCGCTCAGCGTGGCGGAGAAGACAAAGACATAGGCAATATCTTATATAGCATATAAACCTCATTACGCTTCTACAAGCAATCCACCTAAACGCGCTCTCGCCCTACCCGTCGATCGAGGTGGCAATTATAAAGCCGAGACAAATAACCCAAGCAGCAAGCAACGGCCTAGAGATCACCTGTCGGGCGTTCTCAAATGGGAGGCAACTTCCTCATAATGGTCATTCGTCCATCTGAAAATTCGAACGTGACGGAGGCCATCTTTGATTTATTCTTCGGCGTTGATCGCATATGTTATCTGGGCATTAGCATACTATCTAGTAACGTTATTTCAACTACAGTTCCTGACTTCGTGTCTAGCAGAGACAACAAAGGCGTCGCTAAGTCGATACGATATGCCAATAGGTGTCAACGAACGGGGCTTAAATTGGAAAGACCCGGTTTTGGAAGTGTTCCGTTTCTGAAACATCTGATCCAAATCCTTGTTGAGCATTTGCGTCGGCAATGACTTGATGGACTCTCGAACCCGTGACTCGGCCTCCTTCAGTCTCTCATCTCCACTATACCTCACGACCACACCCTGCAGCGCCCTGAATATCACCAGTACCGCTGAGGACTGACGAGTCTGTTGGCTGTTGCGTAACCAAGTTCGGGGTCCGAATTGACCGCCGCTTGTAAGATCGAATGAACTTGAGAGGTGTGGCCACATAAAAGGAGCGGAAGTGGCGGTCTTGGTCCCGATGAGATCCAATGGTTGAGTAACTCCCTCGAATGAGCTTCAGCAAGAGCCCCATGATGTGATCCATGTTGGATTCCCTCTCCTCCACCTTGTCTGGCACGACTCCAAAACAACTTGCGATCTTGCTGTTGTACCACCATAGAGTTAGTCACCCATTTTCTCTAACGTGCTTTGTAACGTGAGTGCCTATGTCACAATGACCTCAGCAAAGGATTCACGTTCGAGCTCCAAAAAAAAACTGACCGAATCAGGATCTACAATACGTACTTTACCCTCCCATCTCTTAGAAGCTCCAACACCACTCAGATCCCGGACCAAACTCAAACATCGTAGCCACCCATGTATCAACATCGCCATCCTTGACCAATTTGGACATAGAGAGGGGCCGCTTGAATGGAGCCCGAAAGCGGGGGGAATGTCATCTTCTGCTTTGGCAGGGGTTGGAATAGGCACCGAATGAAAGGCTTGCTCTGCCTCGTGCCATATGTCCATCTAGACGCAGATGATAGACGTTGTAAACCTAGAAACTGGGTTTACGTGGGGATAATGTCCCGAAGCTGGAAAAAAAATACGTACAGTTACACCCTAGATAGCGTGCTCTGACCTGTCATCATCGGAGGGTATGGGTACAACTTTCAATTTGGATGCAAATCCAATGCGGCCTTCGGCCACGGAATACCTGGAGGTACGAAACCATATCGGCTTCAAAAACAGGTCTCTTGCGAGACGAAGAAAATCGAAATCGAAAGAGAGCTTGTCACCAGCACCACCAGGCCCTCGACCTGCAACAGGGGAATGCCCTGCGAGCGTTTGACTTCCGTCGCCATTCATATGGTTTTTGCTCTCGCCATCTACTCCGGGTGCTGTGAATGACTCGGGGGCATGTCCCGCCTCTAGGACCTGAGAGGATTCATCGACATGTTGTACGATGAGATCACCATCGCCATAATTGCCATCTTTACCATGATGAGAGGAGGCAAAAGCACCTGAACCGGAAAGGGAACAGATCTCGAATTACAACTTTTCGGACTGATAAAAGCCAGAAGATGCTACGGCGCAACCGCTTCGACGTATTACGTTATTAGAAATGGGGAACTTCGAGCAGGACTATAATTGACAACCAAGAGAGGAAAAGATATAAGGATAGAATAATATCGTTAAATGAAAACTTGGGCATGGTTAACGACGAAGGGGATAGTAAGGGTATTCACAAAGTTGGTATCCTAATGACGAGCCACCGTTTGGTGCAGACAGTTTGGAGTCCGGTATCTACTTACCCAATCAAATCTCAGATGTTTAACGTGAGGCATTCGGTCATTTGATTGCTGACTCAGCCCCCAATTCACGAGATTGCAGTTTTGTCTAACTCTCCAGCGCTATAGCGTTGCGCATAGTACAACGAGAACGTCAGCACCCAGTGAACATTTCACATTGTTTGAGTCGAGTGTCGTTCTGCAGCATCCTGGGTTCGTTTCTTGTTTAGGTCGGTATGCGGTGTGGGTCGAGAAGTAAGACTTCGACTCACCACTTGGACCCAGCCAAACAA
>WSTS01000206.1:0-11040 GCA_019627755.1 Serendipita sp. 411 | reverse complement strand
CACCATGAGGATCGACTCGACGTACGAGTTCAAATCGAGCCAGTGCCCCAGGCTATACGAATCCCGGATTGCGCGATTCGGATACGCGACGTTAAGGTTCACACCCAGATCGGGAGGGAGTATCTAGATAGAAGATATAAATGAACAAGTGATCAGTTGGAGCTGAATCATATTTGGATCTGATAAGTTCTCTAACCGTCAACAGAGTCTCGAGAGTGATCATTGCATTCCCAAGCAGTGTTGCCCATTCAGCCACCGAGACTATTCGAGACGGTCGACTCGATAAGCTTCGCCCTTTCTGGTTCGCTATCGACATGAACTGGGCGCAGGTCACGTCTGAAACGCCAATATTCAAACCCTCGACGGGGAGGTTCCACTCTGGATAGACCACGGGAATATGATCCCTTGTCCCTTGAACAACGACCGTAATGAACTCGTGGGATAGCGAAGACACAATCATCGAACCAGAGGAGCCCGTCGGAATCGAACGATTGGACGGTGAAGTGTGTGTCGAATCCAGAGCCGAATGGTTCACGGCCACGAGCTCAGTATTGTCACTCTTCTGGGGCATATGCCCACTTGATTTCCAATACGTTTCGATTGCTCCCCCAAGCTGCAACGTTGCTCCATTGAACGGCCTTATGATACGCACTTCAAAGGTTACCCGACCGATGATGTGGAGCCGGTGGTCCAGAATCGCTAATGCAATGATTTTACTATCTTTGACATTCTCGAAAACTGACGAAAGAACCGCCGCACGACCAATGGTCTTCGACCCAAACTTGGGATAAAAGGAGAATTCCAAAGAGAGCTCGGAGATATCCTGAACCTGGAATGTGACTACGTCTCTCTCCTCAGATAAGGGGACGGTTAGGCTGACGGGTACCGATGCGCTCTCGGCGCGTGAAGTCATCACCATCTTCAGAAGCGAGTGCGGACGAGGGTGTGGGGTACCAACAGGATAGTCAGAGGACCAAGCTGTGATTTCTACTGGCTCTATTGACGCATGATACCGAGAATATGGTCGACCGAGGGTGATCTGCACCAAGCATTGCTTGTCCAGATAGTTGTGCCCATAGATTCGGAAAGGCATGATGGGAGGCGGGAGTGATAGGGAAGGAATCAGATCTGTATCCATTTCGGTGAGATCAGGATCGGCCTTGGGAACGTGATCCTTCACTGGGGGTGCCCTTGTAATGGCGAGGTGTTTCTTCTCCCTCTCCAGGAGTAGGACGACACAGCCGATATGACCATACCATCCAGCGTAGAAGATCGCTGTCCTCCCGAGCTCATCCGTAACCTGTGGGTTGCAGCCCGCCTCGAGCAAAATCTTGACAACACCAGTACGTCCTTTATGAGCTGCATGGAATAGTGGAGTCCATTCATTGAATTTGTCTGGAATATCCAACGTTTCACGCGCCTGCTCGGCGAGCAATCGACAAACGCTCTCATGTCCTGCTCCGGCTGCCAAATGAATTGGGTACTCGCCATTCGTATTGGACTCGTGTCTCGCGCCTTTCTCTAGCAGTAAAGTGACGATGTCAACGCGACCGTATTGACACGCTACAGAGAGAAGATTGATGTCGTGATCCTGAGCACTGAGCTCATTGCTCGTCTGGAGCAGCGCACGGACGCAGTCAAGATGCCCGTACACTACTGCATAGTAAAGCGAGGAGAAGTTATCCATATCTAAGATGAGTGGATCGGCGGAGGCGGCGAGTAAACGGTGGACGATATCAACGTGCCCTCCAATCACCGCATAGTGCAAGGCTGTTCTTCCATACGAGTCCCTCCTATTGACATCGACCCCTTTTGCTATGCACTTTTCGATGAGACGGAGGGCACCTGCAACGGCCGCTTCATGCATGCACGTTCTTCCATTGATATCGTCAACAAATTTAAAGTCGCAAGGAGAGGTTGGGGAATCGAGAATCAGATTTGCAAGTTCTGGTTCTGCTTCAATTGCCGATTTCCAAAGGATTCGGGCCACAAACGTCCTCCCATCGGGGGCAGACGTCAAGTCATTGGCCGTGATCAAGGCCTGCTGGATCGCCTCTGCATCGTTGGTGGCAACTGCTGACTGCACAATGCTTTCTAAATCCAAGAAAGCTCTACTCCGTGTGAGAGGTTCGCGTGTCAACTGGGCGTTGAGGACCGAATCGTGTATGGATAGCTCCTCGCGGAGAGTAGCACTTATCGGGATCGACGAATCCGTCAAATTGAGGAGACATGCTGCAACTGTGTCCGAAAATTCTGTGATGAGCTACCAGACATTAGGGAAGGGAGACGTTGCGTTTGTCATGACCACCTACCTGCCGGTTGAAGACTGGCTGTACTTCAACCTGTCTGACCAAATATAGTTCCTTTGTCGTAGATTTTGATCTTTTATCCCATTTCTTGAGAATCTTGCGGAAACCAGTAGCATTGATGTCCACAAATTGCTTGAGGACTTTGGGTGAGAGAGAGGTAAGCGCATGTTAGGGGACATACCTGCAGCTTCAAGAGATCGTTTTGGAGTAAAGTGAAACCTTCAGTGACCGCTTTCCATTCCACGTGGTTCTTGATTGTCTCCTGGTCCTCAGGATCTGGAGAAATTCTGTTCGCGGCTGCCTGTCTCTTTGAGAGCAGAGTAATCATCCTTAACTTGAGCTCTGCTTCCTTTTGTAGGTAGAAAGCGTTGATCTGGCAAATACATCAGCGACCGCCGTCTCTCAAGGGGCTGCGAAGCATTTCCAGCACCTTGTCGAGCTCTCGCTGCAACTTGAAGAAGAATTCGGCCTTTTTCATCTGGAAATCAGGACTCCTTTCTTCATCTAAAAAACTACTGGCTGCGAGTGTCGTGGACAAAGGCGAGTTTATGCCATCCAAAGGATTGGGGGGCTCCCACAACGGTTGGACTGGGTGAGAGCTTGCTTGGAGCATGTCAAGCGGTTTCATAGATATACCCATTTGTGAAGTATTTGGATCATTGCCGAGGCTCTGGTCTGCGCCGTGGACAGAAGAAATGATCTTCTTTAGAGCCTTGTAATCCAAATAATATTCGAACCATCCTGGAATGCGCTCCGAAAGGATTCTTTTTCCAAACTGTTGCGAGTTTGATGTCAATAATGCGACTGGAAGCGAAAGCGGCTGCTAACCTTCATTGGAAAAGCTGCTCAACCAAGGGAACGCACGTTCGTTTGCCAAATTACTCTACGATACCAATCGCTTTCGTTCCAACGAGTTGGGTCTGTCGAGTCCTTGTTCACACTTTCAATCCGATTCTTCGTCTGTGGTGGCTGCAAAAGTTCATGAGGAACAAGATACGGCAACCAGGTCACCTAATGTATCTCTTATCCTCCAAAACATTTTTACTGGAAATATATCGTAGTTCAATGGAACGAAACCCTATGATACATAATGATAGATGGATAGAATGAACAAGATAAATCAGCCACGCTATGGTGAGCCAGCAGTAATGTCTTTCGGTACTCCAGATCGTCCTCTTCCACGGACACTGCTAGTATCTCTTCGAGTGCCAATGAGGATCACCCGTTTCCGTGGCTTTGCGACGCACATAAGGGTGAGAGCGACCCCAGCCAAGGATAGAGCGAGGACGAAAACACCTTTGGGATAGCTCGACACGGTCAAGCTGTAAACGAGTCCAAAGGCTATGGGGCCTATTATCGTCTGTCCCAAAGACTGTATGGTTGCCAATGCACCAAAGAGAACCCCAACGTCTTCCTCTTGATCCAGTTGCTCGCCCTGGGCTGCTCTGAAACGCATGTAACCCAGAACGGTTGAGCTGTAAGAGCTCAGGGAGGCCGAACCGAGCGACGTGAGTGTAGTTGCTAGAACAAACCACGACTGTGAATCGGATGGTCCTAGGACGACAGCACCATGTGAGAGTACGTCCAATAGGATCGAAAGTCGGACTAGGGAGAGATCAAAGTTCAACTCCCTACGAGGGGAAACACCAGCGCCCCTTCGCAAAGGTCGAGGTCTGAACAAGTAAATCCACACTTGGGAAACCGTCAGTTCCACCTTCGTAGAGAGGAGGTAAATCTTACTTGGAAGAAGTACGAGGAGGGTGATAGCGCGAGCAAAACCCATGTAAGATATATAATATCCGAGCTGTTAAAGTGGTGAGTACTGTTTCATCCATGCACAATGTACCACCTACTCGTTCTGCATCCCAAGAGAACACTGAATGATGGCCGTGAGCGCATGAGCAGCCCAATTAGGAATGAAACTCACCATGTTCTGCATATAGATACTTTAGTTGATACAATGCCAATGACATGAGATAGATGAAATATGAAACTCCGATTATTGTGAGGGTGTAGTCTTTATGCAAGGCACCGGCCCGTCGGGGACGGAGGGAGGCAAGGGGGGATAGAAGCCGCAAAAAGCGGGACTGAGTATCTTCATGAACCAATTGTGACCGAGAGGGACTGGGTTTAGGGGCATTTTCCTGTCCAAATGGTTTGTTCGACGAATGGAGGGACTCCGGCAAGACGATCAGAATAAATAATAGAACGACCAAGTAAGTTGCCGAGGATATGAAGAATAAAGGGGTAAGGCCCTTTGAAGCGCTCTGACGTAAAATGAAAGAGGCTATTGTAGGTCCAACGGCAAACCCGATATAGAGGAGGCCGAGAAATCGGGAAAAAATCCTGGCGCTATTACAAAGTCAGAGAAAGAAGACGGTTAAGAGTAAGAACGCACGTTGACGTATTGGGGGATAGGTCAGATAGATATGCGTTCATATTGGCTTGCAGGGTGGGCCAAGATCCAAAGAAGCCTTCGAATATAGGTGCCAATAGGAGTAACTTATGACTGTGCTTCTTGAAAGGCAGATGTCGCATAGATACTAGCGCATATGTCGCCTCGCTATCTGGTGGATCAGCCGTAAGTTCTATTACGAGATGCGACGTACGCCATGACCAATCCGAAGACGGCTGCACTCATCGCCTTTGTACGACCAGATGAGTCTCCCCATTTTCCCCATCTCCCAGCGGTGAACGCGGTTAGAGCCCCCACGATGACCGTGAGCTTGAAAGCCTTCAGCGAAACTGAAACCCAAGTAGAAACAAGAGACAAACCAGCATCTGGATCTCAGCCGCAGAGGATTGTACAGCGGGGTCCTTGAAGCATCGAGTCGGTATTCCAGGCGGCTTAGCTGAGGTCGGCTCATAGGTGGCTCGACTCAGCGCGTCACAGGAGATACGGGTGACGATCTGTACCCGTGCAGCAAGGGTAAGACCACGCTGTTTGAGTAAATATCAGCAAAAGTTTCAGTCTGGGATGGTTTTGGGGTTACCGCCAGAGATGCCAATAGCGCTAGGGGTACCAGCCATGCCGGATGTGCTCTTGACCGCGGAGCCTGAGCTAGTAGAGGCTCTCTTTCTCTGAGTTGAGACGACATGGAAGGTCAAGGTTGGGTCCAAGTTGACTACGCAAAGTACGCGTGACGGCCAAAAGCGAGTTCCGTAAGGAGGGTGGTCCACCGCGTGCCCAACGTTCGGCAGCGTCACGAAGCTTAAATAGGGCGATCTCGACGTCTGTGGCTGTCTATTTGTAAATAATTTTGGCGAATTATGGGTCGAATACGTGTCGGTCGTGGTCGAGGTTCAAGCTTGCAGCCGACTATTCCTGACTCCTGACTCTTTCTGGAAACGACTCAGGAAACGACCCCAAGGAAACTCCATCCGTCCCGGCATTCACTTTGTAGACGACCACATTTTATGGAAAATCGATAGAAACCACTAGCACCAAAGAATCCATGCAATGGGCGGGCCTTCTTACTCGTCGTCGGTTTCGAACTCATCCAATAGCAGTCTCAGCAGCCAGAACGACGCTTGTAGTCCTGTTGGCGCTGGCGCGGGATGCTTCGACGATGCCTACAATGTTTTTGAGAGACAGTGGAGAGGAGAACCTCACGACAGAAAAAGAGAAAAACATTGCCAACACCACTCATGTTTCTCATCGAGAGGTAAGTATGGCAAAGATGTGCACTGTTGACCAACTTCTCAATGTTGATAGGTCGAAACCAATGCCATGGCAATCCCCCAGCCTGTAGACGAAAATTCCATCGAAATAAACCCCTTCGAACGTATGAAGACGCACAGACTACCGATAAACCCTGTGAGATTACCAGAAGATCTACAGACAGACCCCACCAGCCCAACCGAACTCTCTTGCTCCAACCACCTTTCAGCTTCCAAAAAGCTCCTGACAATGATGGCAGAGACACAGTCACCGTTCCTTATGTGGAATGCATACCTCACTGCAGTCGAGCGGAACATGTACATCCCACCCATTCTTCTCGACCGTATCATGCGCGTCCTTATTCGCAAGTATGCCGCAACTCGAGAAACGTTTCTTCGTCTTCACGATGTCATCATCCAATACCAGAAACAAGGTTGCATCATCCGTCGCTGGCAATGGAACGCGTTGATCTATCATTCCGCCGTTGGACTGCGAAAACTCCAGACGAGTCATTACCAGTCTGCCCTCGACATATACTGGCAGATGATTTCTTATCGAAAATCGCCAGGTCACGAAAGGGAGTCTACGCCGGACATATGCACGTACACCACGCTTGTTTACATAGCAATCCGAACGAGAAACCACGAACATGTATCCCATGCATTGTCCTTGTTAACAGGATCGAAACTTGTGCCCGACCGCATTGCTCGACTTGCAATGATCCCTTTTTATACACTTACTGGAAACCTTCGAGGAGTAACCAACATTGTTCAACAATTCAACGAAAAAGGAGAAGATATTGGAATAGATGGGATCAACGCCTACATTTGGGCCTTTGGAAGGCTTGGTCACCTCAAGCTCTTAGGCGACGTTTATACCGCTCTGCGGGCTAATGTCAAGGAGATTCGACTTGGAGAGCAAGGTGATTCTTCAAAGGAAGAAAATAGCGGTGAAGTTGCACTACCTGTATCAGAAGATATGGAGAATATCGTCTATAATCCTTTCGAAAATGCAGGTACTCACGAACTCGACGACCTGCCGGACAAGCCAGAGCTTGAACCATTCCCACTGCCACATACGGTTTATCAAGGCTCGTTATCCCCCGAAGGGACTGCTCGCCAACCGGGCCTTTCCCAACGGACTCAAATAATTACCGATCTTGTCATCAGAGGCCATCACATCCCCGATAGGATCACCTATACACTCTGCATGCAAGTTTTTGCTTATTATGGGGATATTTACCATGCCTTGAAAATCTTTCGAGACACAATAACTACCCCAGACTCAAGTCAACCAGGGAACGAAAGGCCGACGAAGCACTTCCCAGCAACTCAACAAGCCTATCGAGCGCTATTTCTCGGGATCGTGCGAAAAAGTCGAGAGGGCATTCACTTCTCATCGAACTTACCACTCCCGACTTCAGACGTGGAGAGTTCCCCGAGTTCTTCGGACACAGAATGGTTAAAGGACGCTCTCGACTTCGTTTTCGAATCGTTTTTGGCCATCGATACGGAACAATTTCGTCCTAACCAAGTCACCCTCCGATGGATTCTGGAGGCGTTTGCCAACCTCACGCAATTCGACACAGAGACGCTCATCGGGGTGTGGCACTCATTGGAGACAAAGTTTGGAAAACTTTCCGTGCCGCGTGACTATCGTAGTATCATCAGGGTAAACCGTTAACCGCGATCCGTTTCTTATATCGAGGGAAATTTGTGTTCTTCCATTGTCTTTCGTCTATCCTATAAGTATTTCTAGATTGAAAACTGTCATTTGTAGTATTTCCTGAAATTGTCACGCTCTTGTCACGAGTCCACTTTGCCACCCTGCGCCTTTCTCCATTCGACATATTGGTTCCAGGTCACAGTCCCTTTGAATGATTGGTACCGCTTGAGTTGAATAGAGCGGCGCAAATCGTCGTTGATGGCACCTGACCAGCCAGATTTGTGAATCGCACTGTCGATTGCTTCCAGTTTCGTCCAACCCTGAGCCGGGATCACGTCAGGAAGGTAACAAGCGCTATACTTCTTCCTCGTAGCACCCGAAGACCCGAAACCCGTTGGAGTCGAAGACAGTGGCGTATGTGAAGAATTGTTCGATACCGCGTTGTAGAAGGGATGTGTGAACGTGATAGAGATCCCATGAACGCCAATCGTCCAATCGAGATAGTTTGCGGCGTTCTCGAAAGTCGTAAGTAATGAAACGCTGTTAAGTGTGATGAGAGGGAGAAGGAGGAAAGAGCGAGACCGCTGTATGGCTCACCAGCATTGAAGCTTCTCTAGCTCGTTGCGTTGGATTGGGCCTACCGGTGATGGCGTCAGAGAGGCTCATTTCCCAAAGTATAGTGCCATACGGAATCTGTGGTCCTCCAAGGCACTTATAAGAGCATACTCGGCGATTCCATCACGGATAGGCATAGGCCCAAAGTTACCAATGCAACCTCGAAGTCGGGGTTCTCCACGACGACTCAGAGTATTCCAGGTGACAAATAGGGCGCTATAATTCCGTTAGCTTCGTTGTCTCAGGCGGCAACATGACCACAGCGCCTTACTACTTCTCATCCTCGAACGCTGGTGGCACAGGCTGGGCTCCCGTCAATGAGCAGTATAACGAGTCAAAGGCATGAAACCCGTGTTCTGGAAGACAGATATTGTCTAAAGCCTCATACTCAGCGACTGAGGAGCTCATCTGGCCGAGCGGTGTGACGATCCCGGCAAGTGGTGAGAGGTGAACGTGCGGAAGCGGTTCAGCAGAGGATCTATATGTAAGCGTACATGACAAGACACATAAATATGAGCACAAAATCAGCCAAAAAATACCAAAACAAAGCATGACTACGAAAATCCTCTCATCAGACTTTCCCAGTCGATATTCGCGTCCGTATTGAGGGGTTTAGGCTGATCAGCTTGGAAGAAGCTAAAGATATCAGTGATACCACCAGAAACCGCTGCTGTAGGTGCATTCAATGGCGTCCATTGGAACGACATAGGATCGAGTGGCTGGTTTACCACAGGAATTTCGCCGGAGGACCCAAAGTCAAACGGTGTTGGGTCTGTCCCGAATAGAGCCTGAAGGTCGACTTCTACGTTTTCACGAAGCTGAGGCACCTAGAAGGATTGAGTATGTATCGAGAATGTGCGAGGAGTTACCCACCCTCGGTGGTTCAGGTTCCATAGGACATGGCTTTCCGCCTGTTTTAACGATGACGGGTGATCCATTCAAGAGATTTTCGAGTTGGGTATCCAGTGGAGGTCTGAAAGAATGGCCAGTACGATTCAGAGAAAGGATAGTTTGTGCCTTGTCTCTTAACAAGGTCATGGCGGGCTAAAGAGGTATTAGTCGGTGAACTGGGGGCTCAGGAGACATACTATGCAGCGCTTGACCCTTCTGCTCCCATCTGCCTGTTCGTATATCGAAAGGATACTATTCATTTCCATCAAAGCACTCTCTGCCAGTTCGCAACCCGGTCGTTTAATGACCAGAGTGGCCAGAACAATGCTAAAATGGCGATTAGATGTGTTGAATACCAATAGTTACACTTACAAGCCTGGTGAGGACATCAGCTATCACTGTATTAAAGAATTTGGCGGAGTGTACTCACTGGAGAAGCCATGAAGCCACAAAAAGAATATACGCGCGGCCAAGGCCTTGTCCTTGTAGAATAATCCTCGTATCTGACGTACCATAGACAACGATGTTGCATACGCGGCTCGAACAGAATATTCATACTTATGTTTGAGAATATCTTGACAAGTATCATCTCCCGCAGCTTCAAAGAAGAAACGGCGATGAAGATATAAAAGGGCCAATTGTTTCATCCCTCCGACGCAAAATAACTGCATGCAATCAGATGCAGTCATAGCCATCAAATCCATGGCCGAGGCAGGGAGTTTGGGAACGGGTAGTCCTCGAATGTGCTTGTCTAATCGCATGATCGTTGAATATGTGGGCGGTGGTTCAACAGCGAATGCTTCCTCCAAAACGGGAATGAGACTGTAGGAGTGGCAGAGATCAGTAAGAGCCGTACAAAGTGCACTATTTGCTTACGCGTCGCGTAGGAATTGGAACCGCCAACAGCCCACTGAGTGAGAGTCAACATGAGGTCGCTAGTACAATACAAGACGAAATACTCACGCCCTTTTAGATCCGGGCGGAAGGATTCATCTGGCATCGGACAATCGTAATGGTGTGGATTAAAGTATCTAGGTCGCCCGTACCCCGCGGCGGCGACAGCATCCATAAAGTTGAGCTGCCAAAAGAGCCACCTGATGTATTTCAGCATAGGAAGCATCAAATAGGGATAAAACGAGTCTACCTTCGTCGTTGCTCTATCTGGGGATCGAGCCCCCAAGCTCTACTATCTCGATGAAGCCCTAGCTATGCAATATATGAGATGGCGATATAGCTCGTGCTTAGGATACGCACCGCTTGGGCCATTCGAAAAGCGACAGAAGATAATATCCAAAACCGGGAGATAGCGATAGGACGATCTGATAGTTGATGGAAGAACAAGTGTGATTGCTATCGGAAATGTCATGAGAGGTGGCAAAAACATGTAAAAGACTAGCATACCAATGCTTCCAGCGCTGTCATGGTCGGGTGTTCAATCGGACTGGCTATGGCCAACGCTCCAGCTGCCATCTTGCTCATAAGGAATGCCATGGGATCATAAAGGGGTCTGCTCATATCGAACATGCACCCTATAGCGCAAACAGCGAAGAAGAGAGCGATGACATCCGCCCGTTCTGTGGACCAGCTCTTGGTTGCATATAGAGGCATCAAGACACTAGTAAAGAAGTGTTCCTTGGTGCATGGGGAGCCTAACCAAGCGGCGCTTTGAAAAAAGTTGTCACAAAATTTAGTGGCGTCTGTGTATGATGGGGCAAAGGAACGAATGGTATCTTTCATAGCGCCGACGGCGACTACTGGGGACGTGAAGGGAAAGCCTGCAATCAAGATAGAGAGTTCTCTTGGAAGAGTCGTGTCGAAAAGGTGTTCTGGAATTGGTTCCGCATCCGGAGGGTCGTCGCTTGGGAGGAGATTGATGGATGGGGTGTAGGGGCCATGCCA
>WSTS01000205.1:0-21969 GCA_019627755.1 Serendipita sp. 411 | reverse complement strand
GCCGATGACGAGGTAGACCCAATAGTAGAGATAGATGCAATCGAGGGAGAGGGAGAGAGAGTACGAGGTGGATGAGGATGATGCATGGTTGTTCCTGTAGGGCGTATCGAGGGTATATGAGGAGGAAGAGGATGCAGAGCCGCTAGTGGTGGGACAGAACGATTCGGAGGGGGTGAGAGTGCCATGAGAGTTGGTGATGATTTTGGGGGTGATATGGGTACGAATGGAGGAGTACGAGGTGGAATGGGCAGTGTAGCATTCCTCTCGATCTCTCGTTCCATTTCTGCCGATAGGTCTTGGATCGTTTCGACCGTTCCTACTATATACCCGTCCTGTTCGCCTCGTTCCAAGATCCGAAACCGATGTGTACCCCATGTATCGATGACACTCCGACCATCGGAAAGGATTTTAGCCGTGCGAACTCGGAGCATTGTACCATAGGATACGGTATGGGACTCGCTCGAGGGATACATGACCATTCCGAATTCGGGAACCGGCTGCTGAAGGACCCGTCGAAGCATGAGTCGGTATCTGGCATCAAGGGGAAATGCATTGCATGAATAGGAATAGAGGGGGTCGGGCGGTTAGTGTAAAAAAAAGACTTTTGGGCCTAGAACCCCGATCGCGATACACACCTGGGTTCAAAGATGTGGAGCAGGGTCGGCATTCCTGGAAAGGATAGTTGGCAAACGAATATTGGCGTATCAAGACGAGCGGCCTTTGGGGAGGGCCTAGGCGTCGTGGAGGTGGAGGTGGCCGCAACGGCACTATTGACGGTACTAACTGGAAAGGGACACTATTAGATACTCGCGTGTTTTATTTATATTTTGGGTGCTATAGATACTCACCGATGGATTGCAGACACCTATCTGTGAATGGGGAATGGAACTGCGCGACATTATCGTAGCGGTATCGACAGAGCGGACAGAGCGGAGAATTATCCATCGATCGCTGCACACAAGAGAGGCAAAAAGAGTGCTGACATGGGGTTGTGATAGGATGTTCCAGAGTCGATAGACAGATGCCACAGGTGAGCAGATCGAGGATCGCCTGAGTCGCATCTCTGGGCCATGGTTCGTGGCTTTGGCCGTGACTATTCTCATTTTCTTTTACAAGAGAAATTATCTCTCCAAGACGAATGTTTGTAACCAGGTTGGCGGGATACCGTATCGGGAATAGGCCATCGACGGTGAGGGAGACGCCGTTGAGAGGGAGTGTGATGGTATTCTCGTTGGATAAATTGCAGCAAGTAGAAACTGGGCAGGACAATGATTGAGACAGATTAGTAGCTGTGCCCGTTTCTAGGCTAGTATTGGAATCTCTACTGTTGCCCTTGACGCCCAGTGCTGCAGTTGGAATATGGGAAATACAGACAGAGTGGCCACAAAAAAGTGTTACTGGATCGGAGAGGGTTTGATTGCACATGTCGCATTGGAGAGCCTCTAACAGCCTTTCGCTGTGGATACTCTCGAGGGGAGGAAGAGTACAAGTCGTCCCTTCGGAATCCAACAGCTGTGGTTGAACTTCTTCATTTCCAGGTTGACTATTATTTCTAGTGCCCATAATTTCTGCCATTATTTGTTGGGTGGGCCTTTTGGGCAGCAAAGGCGACTTGGGGGAAGGAAGTCGGGAAAAAGCGAGAGGAGAGCAGCGTCGTGTTCGGGAGCCTTTATACGTAAGCCTGATTGAGAAAAACGATGGAGACCGAATTGGACCGGTCCCGGGGCTCTCGAGAGATGGTGGCGGCTCAGATCGCACAGGTCAGTCGATGGAACTCGATGGCCATGACGAACATCACATTCACGCGATCAACTGTATTCAGTCAGTGGCCGCATTTGCTGCCATTTAAGCATTCCCGTGTCCAAAATCGTACAAATTTCATCTCGGAATGTCGGAATTAGTCAACTAGGATCCCTAAAATGTAGATCCGAATCGTCCTCAAAACAAATTACTGGATACCACGATGCAACACTAACGACTATGCCGCAGCATTGCCACCACCACCACCCTTCACCACTTTTCCCCCGTCACGCCCGCCCCCCGCCCCATGACAAAAAAGTAACAATAGTGGAATAATGGCATATCAACAACAGCAGCAACAACAACAGCAGCAACAACAACAGCAGCAACAACAACAAGGCCAGGGCCAAGGCCTCAGTCCTCAACAACTCCATCAGCAACAACAACTACAACTCACAGGTCAATATCTTGGTGCTCCTTTGGACTCAATCACACTTGGTCAACTTCGATCTGTCGTAAATGGACCTCAGAAACCAAAGGTACCACTCAAAATACCCGCATCGACGCTTTCCATCTCTGATCCTCTGTGTGTGTGTATCTTGACAGCAAACATATTATGACTATCATTACGAAGACGAAGATACTCTCTTTGAAGAGATCAATGAGTTTTACGCTTTTATAGAGGTCGACCAACTGGCCGAGAACCTCAGGGTTTGGTCAAGCGGTCCCTTTCAGGGTGGTTGGTGGACTCTATCATGGCACGTTTCTTCTACTCAACGTTTGGTAAAACGTATTTCCAGAATGGACGAGGACACCACTGCCAGAACGCCGAGCACACATTGTCAATCTTTTGGAAGACTTGGAACATAGAGACAGTATCACGCGATATAACGCGTCTAGGGGATTGTTATATCTTCTCCAAGGTGGGTTTAATCACCCGTGTCATTCTCACTGACCGATCCACTCTCTCATTTCGCAAATAGGCGCCTTTGCGGAGAGCATGTCGCCAGAAGATCAAATGCATTGGATCATTGAGAATGCAAAGATTGTAAGAAGTGCTCAAGGTCTCACCCTCATCGTCGATGCCCTCAAATTGCTGTCTGTCAAGCACGACCAACTCGCGTACGTCACCCAATTAGCTCTTATTAGGATATCAAATTGATGCTGATTATCGTGTTTTCACTGTTTCATTTCTTCTGGATATAATTGGCCATAATCAACCATGCTGGATCCCGAACCGTTTGATCATCCACAACAGCACGATATCAGACGCTGACCTAGCACGCATCAATGCGTCTCCTCACATGAGACAATCCTGGATAGACGAAGTTCAAGCAGAGATCGCCACCTGTCTGAACATTCTCTATCCAATCATCGACGTATTTCGGTCTGATGACGACTTTGCAGAGGAACTGAGTGAGGAATTATGGTCATCTCTTCCATCTCAAATCGAATACTGAGATCCCTTCTCATTTTGTCGTCAGTGGGGATGGATCCACCTCTGCCAATCTACCTTCTGTCCCTCCTCTCCAGTCTCAGCAATCGAAATCGGAGCGTGAAAAGTTATCCTGCAAAGAAGGTACGTCGATTCATATTACCTTGATATGTATCGTGATTCTTCATCCTTGCGCCCCACCGACTGACCCCTTTTTAAAAAACTCTGCCTCTTGATCCTAACAAACCTTATTTGATTCATTAGCTCCTCCTCGTGACATGGAAGGTTCTTTTAGCGTGTTTGGGAGGCATGGCAGAACAAGCAAGAGCAAGGTCGTTAGCGAGGGATCTGGCAGGACTTCCTCCGTTGGCAGAAACCGGTATGTCTTCTTCCCCTCTCCATTTTCCTTCTTGTTTTCCTCCGACTCCCTTTGTGTGGTTTCTATCCTTCTCGAGCTCCTTTGCGGGCAGATATCCTCGTTCGGATCCCGCGTTGTTGCACACCCAATCCCAGCGAGGTTTGCTGTCGCGAATCGGCGGAGTGGCACCATGCCGTACTTCACTTGTCCAATTACCTTTTCCTTACGCGATCCGTTGTACTGGGATGATCGATTCCATGTCCATTGGAGGCGCGGCCATCGCGGAGGGGTCTAGGCGGTGGTCTCTTTTTTTTTTTTTTTTTTTTTGGTTTTGTTGTTTTTTTGCGCGTGATCTGTCTCAACTCGCTACTAAAAAGCCACCGATCCCAACCCGAACGATCACCGCATCGACAAAACGGTTTATTCCAATCTTTTGAATTCAGAACACCTTCCCATTTCCCAATTGCCCATCACCCGGCCCAATCCGATTAAAACTTTATGCTAACCACTAGACAGCTGCTGGTCTCAAATCAAATCCCATCGATCTCCAGACCTTCCGAGAAGAGACCTGTGTGAAATACCCAACGTTTACTCCTCCACCGTTGACTATTACTGCTTCGACGATAGCCAGAGGCAATAGCACGAACGGCAGAAGTGGAAGTGGAATTAGCAACAGCAACAATGACGGAAATAGTGGCAATACGAACAGAAACTCGTACCCTAGTTCGGGTCTACGGTCCATCGATGATCCGGTTCAAAGGAGGACGACGACCAATCATGTCCCGCTCGGGTTACCGACTGCGAAACTTGCTCAAGCGCTCTCTCCGCTTCCAGTACGTCCTCATTATGTCCACCCTGATGCGAATGCGAATGGGGGCGGAGGGAATGGAGCGGGTGGGCCAGACGACCCGACTGGGACGAACTCTGTCTTGAATGCACCTGGATTTGGAGGAAATGGTGCGTACACACGCACACTCTCTCTCCCATTTCCCTATCGTGCTCCAGTCTTTTCGTGTCTTGTCTTCGCCTACGAGGACAATTTAGTCCAACGTTAAAAATTGTCTTGCTAACCTGTTTTTCTCCCCCTTCTCCTCCATCTATCGTCTACTATGATAAAGGTTTCCCGAATCCACCGATGGCCGCTACCCCCGCGCCGAGTCCCCCTCCATCTCCCAAACCGAAAAAGCAACAATATCAAACGGACCAAACGAAACCATTCGTTTTCCCCTTTTCGGCCGCGTCGTATATTTCGAGTCGACTGGTACCCTATGCGATCGACGAGGCAGACGATTTGTATGCGAAACACATGCACGTCTCGTTGGCGTTGTTCCAGACGTGGAGGACGAGGGAGGACTTTATTTTGGATGAGAGTGGATTAGATCGGATGCCGGGAGATCAAGAGGTGGATCTGTGGATGAAAAGATGGAGTGTGGTCAGGGTGAAGAAGCAGCAGAGTACGAGTGGTAGTGTGTCCATTGCTCGTCGTGCTACATCTTCTTCCTCTGCTGCTGCTGGAGGAGCTAATACACGCTCTGGAATCACAACGACGACGACGAATGAGGAAGGAGCGGATAAAGTCGATGGAGGAGCAGAGGTGGAAGAAGGAGAGGACGAGGATGAAGAGGAAGAGACAGTCACGTGGCCTGATTCTAAGATTCTGGAAGAGGCGTTGGAACGTGCGGATAAGGATGTCAAACGACTGGACGCGGAGATTGCAAGAGAGAAAGATGATGGAGCGTCTTCGACTAAGAAGGCGGAACGAAAGCGTGCAAAGGAACGAAGGGATGACTTGATGCGGTTGCAGAGGGTCGAGGCAATCTATGTGAGTGTGCCCAGCATGCCTGGTTCCAAATATCTGATTATTGACCGGCGTTTTTGTGTGGATAGGCCGCATGTTTGCCATTTATGAGCAACGTTGTCGTCGTCCTCCTCAAGTTTCTCATCGCTATCAACAATATCTCCTCGGCACAATCTAATCCGAACCAATCTAGTGTCATGTTCCCTAGCCAGCCAATCGGTGCGAACCTTTCTCTTTCATATCAAAAATTTAGACCTGTTTACTGAGAATATTCATCTCTCTGTAATAGAGGCGCCGCCTCCGGTCGTCCGCCATACGCTCGAGGAATTGGATGCTTTACGGCACCGAGAGATTATGATCAAGGCGTTATCCGCTCTCTTACTCTTGCTTCTCAAATGGTTTAAACGATCTCGTGAGTCCCTTTCTCTTTCTTTCGACTAAATGTATCCCCCATTTTCTGTGCTTGACACGTAGCGCTCACGGATGACTGTGTTCATAGACGTCATGAAGCATCATCACCTCGCATTTACGCTTCTCTCTGGCGGCATGCATGTGCAAATTCTCCGACTCCTGACATATACTGATGTCGCGGCCTATGTTATTACCAGGAACGAAGCCCCTGAACGAGCGTAAGAGATTCATGATACAATTTTTTTTCTCACTTATCCTGGAACTGACACATATATCTCCCACAGCTTCTTCCGGTACTGTTACGAACGATTCTCGCCAAACGCCTTGCTCGCAAAGGCGGACGAATTCCCTCTGTTTGCTCCTCGACAGGGATCCCGTATGACGACTATGCCACATGGAATTAAAGCAGACGAGGAGGTCGAAATGATCACCGAGTTCTCGTGGCGAAACTTTTTCGCGATCATCAATGTACTGAAGCTCATGCACAAGATCACAAAGGGAAATCCAAGTCGGATCACACAACTCGTTCATCATAAGACTTCCGTATGTTTTCATGCTTGGTGTTCTGTCGGAGCGACTTGACTAACCAGACGGTGTTTATGTTCTCAGGCTATTTTGAAGCGAATGATGAGGATATCTCATCCGGTTTTGCAACTTCAGATCCTCAAATTGATCAAAGGCCAAGTACCCTACAGCGGTCGAAAGTGGAAACAGTGTAAGTCCTCCCGGCATGTCACTTGGAATATAGTAACTTATGAAACACCAAAGTGAACATGAAACTCATTACGGCCATCTACCTCAACTGCCGACCTGAGTTGCGAGATGAATGGCTAGCGACACTAGAGGTGGAAGAATCAAAGGATTCTCCTTCGAATATGGAGACATTCCTCAGAAGACTTGTAGCATTCTGTGAATAGGTTTTCTATTCATATGAGAGGTCTATCACTAACTCCCTTTAGATGACTACAAACGATACGGCTATGTTCCACCTAAACCAACGTCCGAACAACATCAAAGATCGGCTAGTCTCTCTATGGCCGATCCAGCAATGTCACCCGAAATCCAGATGGCAAATCCGTTGTCAAGTCCTGCCGCATCCGATGTATTCCCTCCACTGAGATCTCAAGCGGCTGACCCGTCCTTCTTCATGCCGTATCCTAGCGAGGATTTAGCATTCGAAGATGAATATGAGGAATACCTATTCGATTTGCAAGCGTCTAGTGTCCCGCCCGACATGGTCACAACGGACAATGCTCCTTCTTGGGCGGAGATACCAAACAATCAGCCGATTGGAGATGGAATCAGTGACAGTGAAAGTGCAGTCTCCATTGGTGATGATGTTCCGGAGGACAATACAGGCCCCGATGGCTCGACAGTTTTGCCTCCGGATACGGAAGTCGGCAAGAACAATTGGGAGGTAAGCGTGCTCCTCTCTGGGTGTTCCCCCCTTTCTTGACTAGGAATGTCTTTGAACTGACGTGTAATTGAAAACTTGTAGCATATGAGCCCGAAGACACTTAGTGCGCTACCAAAGTCCCCTGCCAAATCTCCTGCTGGGAGTGGTGGTCGTCGCTCGAGCTCTGGAACAGGCTTAAGACCCGTCATTCCGTTTGACTTGGATGATCCGGAGGCAGGCAGCGCTGTCGATGACGAAGATGAAACACCCGAGATGGGGCCAATGCCAATCGAGCGATCGACACCATTCGCTGTCCAAGACGTTGGCAAGGGTGTCGATGAGGTTGAGGTATGTGACCTTTTCTCTTTATTTATGGATCATCGGGACCTCGCTCACGTGTTGCTTCGCTTACAGTATATGTACGGAGAATAGAGCCACTCGTTTCTATCTACTGTTTGCTAGGCAATAAGAAGAAGAAGATTTGTCCGCATTGACACAGAATACTCATCACATGAATCTAAAGGAACAATTGCGTACTGTCAGAGGAATAGGAGCGAAAAGGATAGCCGGAATGGAGTGAATATGAGACAGAGAACATAGCACAAAGGTATACAGAATCGATCATACAAATCAGGACCATACCAACACGTATGGACATATAAACAATAGGCATACACGGTCACTTCCAGGTCGGCTTGGAAGTAGAGTTCGTGGACGGATCCACACCAATCTTGAGCAATGAGGGCCTCATCCGACCAGAAGTAAGGGCGCCTAACAGGGAGTTTCTTTTAGGCTTTTTGGGTGATTTTCGGTTGGAAGGAGTGTCAATAGGTTTTGGTGAGCCTTTATGACTCGGGGAGAGCTTTGGGATAAGACTGGAGCGTCGTCGTGGCCGGTCGCTTCGCGTAGGACCCACGGTAGATTGTTTCTGAGCCTTGGCATTGGATGAAGAGAGGACTCTTGAGGCCGATGCCTGATTGAGGTCACCAAGGATCTTTCGACCTGGTGTAGGCTCATTCTCCTCTTTGAGACTACTGAGTTGTGTGGTGACGTTCTTTCCGCTTGAACCTCCACTCGTTACAGTACCGACGGATGAACCAGAAGAGCTGCTCCAGGAGAGGGCGGCGGCATCAAGAGAGGTGGATAGAGACGCACCCTCAGTTGTACTCTCATCCGTCCGTTCGGGATCGTCCTCCCATTCGGACTCTGCTGTTGCTCCCGCAGAAGTGTTTTCGATGGGACTTGTGGACTCAATGGGGATTGGCTCCACATATGACTCGTCCGGCTTGATGGGAACAGCCCAGCGGACGGACTTCTTCTCAGCCGCGGACTTGTGTGTGGTACTGGCACTGGTGCGCATAGCTGACATCCTACGTGGAGACTTCATTGCCCGGGCGTGTCCGTGACTAGATCCATGGACACGTCGAGGCGGAGAGCCAAGTCCGAGGGAAGTACGGCGATTGCCAGAAGCTGATCGAGGTCGGGAAGCACCGCTGAGGGACGTTCGCTTCTTTGAAGGAGGTGGAGCAAGAGTAGAGAAAGAATTCTTACTACCTGTGGTAGAAACGGGTTTTATAGATGTCCCAATGACATCAGTGAACGTCTTTTCGTTGATTTCCACGAGATTTAGGAGGCGAGAAGCAACATCCTCTGGCGGCATAGGGGTTTCCGTTGTACTGTGGATCATTTGTGCTCCAGCATTTATGAGAGTGTTGGTACGAGCCAGCATCCCAACCAACATAGTGATCACCTTCGCCTGCCCTTCAAGAGCAGCTTTCATTCCATCTCGTTCATGCTCTGCTTGAGCAGCCCTCATCTCAGCCAATGCCGCGTCTCCCTCCAGTTTGATCAGCGTGGGTGCCAGCTCATCCCAGTCATCTCCTTTGCGTTTCTGGGCCATGCCGATATTGGTGCTAAATAAAGCGGCAGTATTGTTCCCTCTAGCAATTGTATCCGCCTCCTTGCTGATAGTCGCCTCTTCTGCGGCGATAATTGCATTGAGGAGACATTTCTCAGATTCCAATTCAGCCGGGATATCTGGAGAAGCCTCCAGTTCCCTCAACCGGCTGCGGATGACTGCAAGCTTTGCGTGAGATGCAGCAGTGTTGCCCGCCGTGAACGAAGCGGAGCAAAGCATTGTCTTGCTTTTGGCAGCAAGGTCGCGAATTTCGGTTCGAATGGCTTCGACAGCTCTGACAGCGTTAAGCCGTCGACGCTTAACCGCCTCGTTTTCCAGGGACACTTCTCCTGCGAGTTTGGCTTTAAGCTCTCGAACCTCGTCATTGAGACGGTTGATCGCTTCGACATATTGACCAACATGCCGGTCGACGTCCATGATATTTTTCGAAACCTTCGTCTTGATTTCCTTTGCTCTATTGGCATATGCCAATGTGTTTCCTGTGTCTTCCAAATGTTTCGATGTCGGGGCAACACACACGATCATGACCGTACGGCAGTTGCCACCGAGAGAGAATTTGAGCAATCGTGTCAACTTGCTGTTTCGATAGGGAATGTGGGCTCGTGTCTTTGGTTCGCAGAGGGCATTGATGCAGTTTCCGAGTGCAAGGAGTGACTTGTTGATGTTTGCTCCTTCCACCATTCGTTTCCCCATGTTCTTGGTAGCACTGGCTCGCTCGCTTCCCGCAAGATCGATGATCGACAATGTAGCCATCGTGCACTCCTCTGTGATACCTGGAGTGCGAGGTCTTTGCGTTACATTTATTTGGAGAACTGCATGGGAGCGGGAAGACGTCGCGTTGGCGTGAGTTGGCGATTGGGTTCGGCGAGTGTTTCCTTCTTGGACAATGGAGTTGACTTCAGCTGCATTCTTTGGCACAACCTCCATCAAGCCAGCCACCGTGACGCGGTTTGAACTATCTTCTCTAATCGCAAGACCACCCCTTGGTGCTGAACCCGGCGGGACTAGCAGATCTCTGATCTCTTCGTTATAGATTTCCAGAAACGAGAGTGATACGTCGATGATGTAGTCTTCTCGACGCTCCTCGATCCGTTGGAACAGTTCCGCCATAGTAGCGTAAATGATTCCGGGGTCGGACGGAGTACCGCTGATAGTATGGGTCTTGCCACAGCCTGTCGCCTATGCTGGCGTTAAAAATGCCACTATAAACTTAGAGACCGAGTCTACTCACACCGTATGCAAAGACGGTACCATTGTAACCATCGAGGATCCCGTCTAGAAGAGGCCTGGTAGTTCTCTCGAATACCTCTTGTTGCGTGACCTTTGGCCCAAATACCTGGTCGTATTGATATTTCCTATGCTTATAGCGGTATGTTCCAGGGGGGAGGTAACCCTTGGCCCGATAGAGAGCTTCAACTTGAGGGTCCATAGGGTCGTAAATCAACGATCCATCTTCTTCATATGCAATAATATTGCGAAGTTGACCAAAGGTAGACGGCCGTACTTGCGTCGTCAAATGGCCATCTCCAAAGAATGTGCGGGAAGTGTCGAGTGGGTCAGGAAGTCGTGCGGCTTCCGACTCTGTAGCTGGTCTAATGCGAACTAATGATGGTTGAGTATATTAGCAGATGAAAAACGCGTCGGAGGGTAAGAAACGCGAGAGCCTACCTGCGACGTTGATGCTGGCAGCGTTGTCCATGGCTCTACAGGCCTTCAAAAAGTTGTGGAGCGAGGTCCTTGTTCGTGTTTCCTAGCGTTGGAATATTTATTTGCGGATTAACGGCCTAGTTTTCCTCAACGTGTGGGGGGTTCAACAAAGAGAGGGTCGAGATCACGTGAGCTCTACTTTGTTCCAAACAACCATGTTGACTTTTCTGCGGACATTTATCTTGTTCAATAAAAATACACCGAAGTAAAGTATATTGATGTTTTCCTCGTGTACAAACCAGGACACCTTACCTCAATGACCAACGTCGGAATTTTTCTGGACAGCCGGAAATCAAGCAGTCGATTGAAGCAAGATTCCTTCCCCTTCCCCTACCACCTATTCTTCAACCCATAGTGGTGGATTATTGAGGTCCTAACGAATATCTAGCCGAACGATACCTATCACTGGGTAAGCCGGAATCGTGACTGATATATAAACTCGACCTTGAACACAATGTGTTGAATACAATATGAAAGAGACCCGACAATCCACTAGTGCCGAAGTTTGCCCACTAATAGGCTATAGGCGATCCTCATGAGTGGTGTAAATCGTCAGGAAAATATGTCAGAAGAGAACTCAAAGAGTGTAACCGCCTCAAAAATACCAGTACTCTTGGCCGGACGTTCGACATCTGAGCCCGTCACATTTTGCGTACGGCGCTTCTAGCAGCAGCGTCTGATCCTCCAGCCTCACCGATAAACTTGTTGGTCTCTGTCCACACCAAGCAAATTGGATGTGGCTCGAATATGGATGCCTCTGGAGATTTTGAGGATCTCTCTTATCAAATCAAGGATATTAATTACCAGAGGCCAGCCTACATTGGACCTTATTCGATTGTCTATCGAGGTTGCTGGAAAAACAAATATGTAAGTTACAAAGTCCATCCCACAGTTAATAAAATGTGGATACATCTCCTTCTTTAGGTCGCAGTCAAGGTTCTGCAAATTGTCGAGGGCTGCAATCTTCGCACAATGAGACGGGTATGTCTCCGCATTTGATACCGTATCATTCTCAAACACGAGGAAATAGAAAATCAAGCGTGAAAGGACGGTCTGGATTATGTTAGACCACCCGAATATCCTGCCACTATTTGGCTACGCTGAGAAAGACGAGAGATTCCAGCCGCTTGGGGCATTCATATCTCCAGTGAGTCACTTTCCTACAATCATATTTATACCCATGTCCTTCCAAGTGGTGTCAATACGGTACGGCACCAGCCTTCCTGGCCTCTCATGGAAACTCGTTGGAGACGATGTCACGGATTGAGCTTGTATGACATACAAATGACGATAGGTGCCCTTTCCTGACCGTTCAAACTAGTGGAATGGGGTCATATCTGGAGTACAGTATCTTCATCAATATGATCCTTGCCTTGTACATGGCGACCTCAAACCCGTATGTGATTCACTTTCGACAATACCTATGGATTGACAATGCCATAGTCAAACATCCTCATTGATGAAAATTTAAATCCAAGAATTTGTGACTTCGGACTTGTCGCAATCTTTTTGGAGGCAGACGAGGCAGGCTTGATGACGACGTCGCCTCACACAGGAACGGAGCGTTATCTTTCCCCCGAACTAGTTATCTGCGATGATGCCCCACAGATATCGATGGAGAGCGACATCTATGCTCTCGGTTGCATCGGGCTCGAGGTTTGGTTCATCAATTCCTTCCTATGTTTTCAACTAATTCGCAATGATAGTTCGTATTCTCCTTGCTTCCATATCATCACAGGCAGAACTGTCGTCCAGGGATGATCATCAGGGATATTTTACGCGGTGTGGAACCAGCTATCAGGCCACCTGGTCTGGATAGCTTTATGGACCTGATTTGGGACATTGTAGAGAGATGCTTGAGTCGGGAACCTTCTCAACGACCGCTCGCTGAGGATGTCTCGTTCTGGATGGAGACAGTTCTTTCCACGGCCGATATTCTGCTGACTGTATAGGGCCCCCTCTCCTTTCGGATTATGTCTTTATCACTCCTTTATGGGGAAATATATTCCCAGCCTCAGTGGCTTATGTCGCCTGAGGTAAGCGTGTCGCATATGCCTTCGCCACCAAAGTATCTGATAGATTCTCTAAGCAAGACCAGTGGCTGATCAAGACTCAGTCTCCATACCATTGGGCACTCAAGCATTCACTCAGTCGCAAAACTCCCTTCGTACATCAGAAGAGCTCTGTAACCTTTTATTTGTACTCGTATGTCAACCCGCAGCCGGTCAAGGTAGTGGTCCAAGGTCAAAGGTACTTTGACCTTCCCGACTATCTTACCATATTGAGCTGCTGGGAACTGTTTCCTCGATAGGATTGGATGGTATTGGAATTGTACATTACTCTCAAAGGCATTAAGTTTACACACACCGTACAGTACTGACACGAATTCTCAGATATTGGCCCGTGTTCCTATCAAAAAATATATGCTATGATAAGGTGGCTATTCTCTTGGAATTTCTCCTCCAACCTTGCGTCGATTGATCCCGCTGCCAAACGACGGTATCTCCTTCTCATAAGTCCCTCGGTCCTCCGATCCCTTGTTCATCGACTATTCGATCTGAACAACATTTATATTGTTTATATAACCTTAATGGGGGGGTTAGAATGTTTCGTGCATCGGGCTTATAGATTTTCTTACCAATCGCCTCTATGGATCGGACGTCCGCAACAAGATTACGCGTCGCATGCTTCTGGAATAATGACGTTGTGACGGGATCGAGGGTATAAAGGCAAGCTCCTCTCATCGATATCGTCCACCAGTCCCTTAGAGTCCCCTCTATCCAGAATCACGCATAACGTCTCTCCAAGTTTACAAAATGACTAGCTCGAATATCATCTATCACCAGCTCGGAAGGAATGGTCCTAAACGTGAGCTCTCTGGTCTCTCATCTCGCTCCACTCGTGTGTATTCTGACCTCTATTCAGTCCCCGCTTTAGGATTTGGAGCAATGGTATGAGATAACACAGGGTTTAAAGCAGGATTCTCATTTATATCTAGGGCCTCAGTGCCTTCTATGGCAACAGAGTTGACGATGACGAAAACAGACAGGTCCTCAAAGTGGTAAGCCAACCCTCCTCGCCTACCTCTTACACATCAATCTTATTTTCTGGAAGGCCGTAGAGGAAGGATGCACGTTCATTGACACGTCCAACGTGTATGGCCCCCCTATGGGAAAGAACGAACGCCTTATCGGCACCCTGCTCCAGGACCCAGAATTTCGATCCAAAGTCTTTATTTGCACAAAGTTTGGTGCATATTTCTCTGAGGAAGGATTGGGATTGTCTGGCAAACCCGAATATGTTCGTCAATGCTGCGAAGAGTCTCTGAAGAATCTCCAAGTCGACCACATTGATCTCTACTACCAACATAGAGTAAGTTGAACCACATCTTTCTCGTTTCTTACAGCACAAATTTGTTCTTGCCCAACAGTGCTTATGCATTCAAATAGGTTGACCGAACCATCCCTATTGAAGAAACTTGGGGAGAACTCAAGAAGCTCCAAGAAGAAGGCAAAGTAAAATACTTGGGAATTTCGGAGGCTACAGCAGAGGAGATTCGCCGTGCACATGCTGTTACCCCTATTAGTGCAGTGCAGATCGAGGTAAGTTTAAAGCCGTCTCTTTCTAATCTCATCTCATATTTGGACTAGTTTTCACCATGGACCCCGGATATTCGTGACAACGGCATTTTGGACACTTGCCGCGAACTTGGAATTGCCATCGTCGCGTACAGTCCTCTCGGTCGTGGTCAGTATATGCTCTCCCCTTCGCGTTATGTATTTTCTCGCTGATACACTGATTTATGAATCAATACAGGGTTCCTGACGGGTGCATACAAGACCCCAGAAGATTTCGAAGAGGGAGACTTTCGAAGGTCCAACCCTCGATTCCAAGGTGAAGCCTTCAAGGAGAACCTTAAACTCGTCGACGCTCTCAAGTGGGTGCCAAATTCTTAATATCCCTTACCAAAATAAAGTGCGGCTACTGGTAATTAACGATTGGTCCATCTCTTCAGGGAGCTCGCGGATAAAAAGGGTGTAACGCCAGGACAACTCACTCTCGCCTGGGTACTCGCGCAAGGAGACGACTTCTTCGCCATCCCCGGTACTAAGAAAACGAAATAGTGAGCCCCTGATTTCGTCATCGAAGTGTTCTTGCTGACCAAGGACTTTCTGCAGTTTGAAAGAGAACGTTGGCTCGCGTGATGTGACACTCTGTGAGTGTCAAGTGACTTTGAAGTCCCTGAGGAACTTTTTACTGACCAAAATCCGTTTTGACTATATGAAACAGCCGCCGAAGATTGCAAGGCCATCGACGAGATCGTGAATCGCATCAAGGTGATTGGCGAAAGATATACTGGAGGGAGCCAAGGTTCGGGAACTGCATTTTGATCAAACCCGCTTCGAAATTAAAACAATCCGACCTATGTAAAAACTGGAATTCAGATCTCGTTTGTCGTACACTACGCGGGTAGATATGCCTTCTGAGGACTAGCACAGCTTCATAGGACGTGCGTGGGCTCCCTTTGAACGGCCATATATACATCGATCGATGGTTTCATTAATTCTGGTAACAGATGACATAGTCTGGTGTGATGGCTGATGGATTCTTAAAGAAGACGTCTCCATTGTCACTGAGGACCTGAAAAGATGTGGGTCATACAACGTTATGTGGATATAAGGGAGAGAGTGGCACATACAGATTCGCCTTTTCGAGCCGATCTAGCTGGGAGCAATAGGCTGCTGAGGAGGAGAACTCTAAAGGAGGATCCAGTCGTCGAGATGTCAAACTGATCAGCCACCGAGGAATATCTGGTCATGTATATTCCTTTCCCGAGACTACACCAATACGTTTTCATTGAATGGGTACCCGATGAACGGATAAAGGACGCTACTTACTGTCCACTAAGGGTTGTTTGTCCAAAGCTGAAAGCAGTGAAGACTGACATGAGAGGCAGACACATATCGCAAGAGTTGTAAGTGCAAAATTCAGTTTGTTTGTTTGGAGCCCCCAAGTCGCAAGCGCGTCGGCACGAATACCAGACTGGGATGGGGAAACATTCTCCAGAGGTGGATCTGTGGTGCTTTAAATCAGGAGATCGTACGACATATTCAGGTCGAGAAATCACATACTTGTACTTTCTGCGTTCTTCTTGTGCTCGGTCGCCTATTTGGACCCTAAAGACTCGACTAACCTTCGGCTTCTGAGGCTTTTTCCAACCATGGATAAGCATTCCTTGCGCTAGAATAGAAGTAAACACAAATTAGTTCCGAAAATATAGGATCATGGGTGAAATGAAGCGACTCCGACCTTCTTTAAAGCCTGCGTCCGATGCAGGCAATTCCGTCAGGCGTGTTCGGTGGACTTGGGCCATTCGGGAGCACTCAATACACAATCCATCGATGATGAAAGGAGTCGATCTACACACAGCACAGACGACAGCCGTGTTTAGATGTCGTGCAGAGCAGGCGCCCCTGAACTCTCGTAGACCCTTTTGAAGGCAGTTTGGGATAGGACAATTTGGAGCTATTTCAGCGCACGTTTCACTGCAGTATGGATAGACTTTGTATGCATCTCTGGATTTTGGTTTGATACCGCAGACCTGTTCGGGTGGGAGATATGTGCGGCATAGTGGCTGTTAGTGTGCTATCACCACTCTTGTAGATAATAAAATAACTCACCTCGCAGAGATCAGAAACGCCAGATTGATTTGAGACTCTGGTGACCCAACCAAAGACGCCGGCCATGATTTGGGTAGGTGGGACTGGTGAGAGGTCAAGAAGAAGAATAGTATATTCTCCTAGTTATTTCCGATTTTGGGCTTCTTGCTGTTATACGACCCGCCTTCTCACGCCATTAATCGACAGTCTAATAGGGTTGAATGAGGCTGGTTATCTGATAGACTATCTGCCCGGTTATATAGAATCAGCTGTAGTTCCTCCTTCACTAATGTCGCTATATCCCCGTCATTCAAATACTAGCCAACCCTTTAGATGACATGCATTTCATCTCCGGTCTCCTGTAGTAATACCGAAAGCTTGTTGGGACTTTTCGCCATGAGAAGCGACTAAACGTGGACAGAAATTGAACAAACTCGATTACCAACGGTGCAAACGTATTCTATTCAATCCTTCGAAACCATCATAGGAACGCCTGTATATATCTAAACAGCCTGCATCATAGGCTCGTTTCCGTCTTAATTTCCACGACGCGAACATCCTTTTCAGTATCCTTTCCGCTCAACCTATCAAAATCCAAAGCAATCGAGGATCTCCACCTGGCTAGCGTCTCCCTGCGTCTGCGTCGCCTTAATTATGGACTCAAAGTGTATCTTTAGGATGAGATGGTAAATTAGAGCACTTATTACGGAGCAAGACACCAAACAAGTATTCTAGACAGAGTTGGGATGAACCAGAATCAAAAGCATAGTCGACACAGAGGAAATGATTAATTTGGGATAATAAAGAGGCCAAAAAAGGGATACGAGGGCGTTTAAGAAGGGTCCAGTCGCATGAATGTACTCCTAGGCAGCAGACATAGAGACGAGACCCTCTATTGAATTAGTGCCTACGACTGGTTGAATATCTTATATTGCTTTTGCTGCGGAACGAGATTATTTTGCTGCATTTCCCGCGGGCAACACGTCTGTAGCGGCTGTAGACTTACGTCTAGCGATCAGATCATTGACGAGGGTTGTAGCGGCGTTAATGTCTCCCAATGGAAGACTTCTACCACCATATTTCTTCTTGATTTTGATGGCTTCGAACCGTCCAGCTCGGTCAAGCCATTCAGGGCAATAGGTATTCTGTGGCAATCCAGGCGGAATACAACGGGGAGTTTCGCTGGACATAAGATAAGGCTCGAGGGCCCTTTTGCGAAACAATCTACTCCGTTGAACGTTTGAGAGTTCCGTGTACTCGTCCACCGAACGCACAAGCGACGTTATCTCCGGATGGCGGCTGGGAAGGGGGATAATAGCATTTGACCCCCTTTGTGTGGGACTATTTTCCTCGTCGCTGTCATCGTCGGACATTGCATCCTTTCCGATGGCATGAAAGCTGTTGACAACGGATCCCGGTAGACCAATTCTAATCATATCCTGCTCTCTGTTCTTCCAGAGCTGTAAGAATAGTTCAGTTTAGAACAAGGAAATGTCAACGCAGACTTACCCTCTCTCGTCGACCCCGACGACGCGCCTCACGATTCTTCATCGCCTTTGCATCAACTCCCATCTTTCTGTCTGATTTCTTTGAGGCAACAAAGACCTGGAAATCTGACGAGAGCAGATCGACCTATTCCCAGTGTTGAGCGATGGGGTCATCGTTCCGGGGGAGCCAGCATGTGAACTCGTTATTGTGTATTTTTGGAATGAGCCACTCAGCGAAGGCAATAGAAGCTTTCAAAGTCCATTTGGTAAGCATTGGGCTATGGTTATCCCAGTCAATACGAAAGGGGACGTAATGCTTCGCAGGGAGGGTGCTGTTTGGTAGCTGGGGAGGAGGAGAACCATGTTCAAATATAAACTCGATGTTGTCGACTTCGTTGCTCTCGTTCACGAGGGTGACATCTGCAGCTGCCGGGACGTCCCACTCACGACAAGGACTGGTGTTCTCGACTTCAAGGGCGCGAAGTGCCCACTTTCGAACTTCTTTCTGTTTAGAGCCATTAACTTGTAGTCCAATGATAACAAAGTAAACCCTTACTTTGCGCGTCGACACCCATGCGGGCTTGTGGTTAGGTGGTTTTGGGCCAGGCCCTGGATTTTCGGGCAGATCAAGGACTGTTCTTCCTGAATCACTTTGTCCCTCCGCTTTATAAAGAGCCCGAGTTACGATGTCCGTCATAAGTAGCCTTTCCTCGGCACTGAGCCTGCTAATTGCTGAGAGCATATCCTTCAGTGCACTACTTCGATCGGAAGACATTTTTATCAGGTTGAGCACAAGGAAAGGACGACTGGGGAGTGGTGTAGTTGGGGACCGGGAACGAAGATCCTTTGAGTCGGGGTCAAAGGGGTGGTGGCTCGGGAAACGCATCCAGCCACCCGGCTGCCACCTTAAATAGTGAAGATGAGCTTTCCTTGCCAGGATATTCCATAGGAAGCGCCCCTCCAGCCACCACCCCTCCTCTTTCTCATACGGTAGATCATAAATGCCGCTTGACATCAACTCGTTGTAAGGACAAAAAAACGATAGACTCACTAATTTATCTCCTGAGACGAATCAATCATCGCCGCTTCTCCCCGATTGGATGTCGAGGTCTTCAATGTCCAGCGGCTGCTGAACAATGCAGCTATTGACCAGGGCCCATAATACAAACAATCAATGTGGCTAATTGGCTATCTATCGATCGTTTGCATAACCCAAGACGTCCCATGAGCAGGAACTCTATTGAGCGTCGATATAACCCGCTTATGGACCCTTTTTTGTACAGGAAAACAAGAAGAAACTTGATTTGAGACAGGAAAAGAGTATTAGTACTGCCCCCTCTGCTGGTTTGACATCTTGCAGTCAAGGTCAGAATAGAGTCGGTACAGATGGAGAGGTCCAGGTGTGGACTTGGCTACCTAATCTGCGGCCGACGATGATATTAAAAAAAAAAAAAAAACTCGAATAACAAACAGCATATGAGAACCCAGAGACAAACTAGATTAAAAAAAAAAGAGAAGAACCATCATCATCCCATTAGTACACGATCAAATAAGCCGGTCGAATCGCATCATTGTCGTACACGACGAGCTCGTCGTAATTCAGCTTTCCACCTTGGACAGGCTCGCCCAACACGGAATGAAACCCAGTCGGCGGGGCAGTCAACGTTTGTGCATTTTGGGTCATCTTGTATCCACGACCGACGACCACTTTCGTCATAATGATAGCCTTGTAAGAGGAAGTACTCCCGTTCGTCGAGTAGGAGTCACTCTTCGAGCTCGTAGCAGTTGTATAATGGCTAGACGGGCCAGTCAGTCCACTTGAGAGAAAAGGAGAGAGAGAAAGAGTCAATACTCACCCACGACCGAATCGAGCAAACCCAGTTTTCACTTTGAAGAATGCGAGGTCAAAGGAGGTTCTGAGGATCCCACATAGCGGACAGTTTGTATTCGAGCAGAGTTGTGTGTTCTTTTCGTCCATATTCGTCACAGTATCAGTCATGAAACATTAAATGAATCTCGTAGGTAAAAAGAAGGTACGTACACCAGGATCACCCAACCTGCATTGACGGGTGCTTCCGTGGAATCGCCTGTTCTCGTTTCCTTCAGTTCTCCCGCTGGCCACGAAATTGCCTTCTCGTTCGACCTTGGCTTTATAACGAGCATAAGACGCCTTTTGAGAGGCACTCTGTAGGACAATGTAGATATGTTTCGGCGGTCGGAAGGCGACATTGGTATGGAGCCACTTTTGAGTAAATTGATGTGCGACTATTAATCAGAAAAAAAATTCCACAAGCGAAATTGAATTTCGTCAGTCTACCATAAAGAATGGCGAGGATAGGAGAGGATGGGATGGGATGGGAGGGGGTGTGCTCACTATTCCGAAACTTTGGATGACTCATTGGTATTTCGATTATTCCAGGTGCTATTGCCTCTGCTTTTTTGAGACAAGCGTAGCCACAGAACAAGCTCTCGCGAGCTGCATCATATGGAGCTGACTTGCATATAACACATGCTCTTTGACCTAGAGATGAGCCAACGACAGCCGGCGCATGACTTGGCTGTGGTTGATGTCGCTGTGGTTGCTGTTGTGATTGCAAATGCGGATTGGCACTACATAATTTTTGAACCATTAGCCCAAAACCTTTCATCAATAGAAATAGTAGCTGAGAGGGTGTCACCTACTTTCGGCATTTGATACTGCAGAACAGACTGTAATCGCCTTGTTGTGGGTTGTACCAACGTGGTCGATTGCAATTTGGAGCAATACAGTTTGCTACAAAGGGGGTTGGCGAATTCCATGAAGGGACCTTCGACCTTGGAAGTCTGGTCTGGTCTATTACTCACAGGAAGACGGATTCTGAACCGGCTGCCCAGATCGTATCTGTTGTGGTACAAAACTACTGGAGCTTGATGCTGCTGTTGTGGTTTGGCCATTAAGCGACGAGGCGCCCCAATTCCCATTTCGAACGGCGTTGCGGCAGCTACCGACCGACCCATGGAACGCGCGATTAGCCACAAAGAAGGGCTCAGATTAGCTCTCGATACTCACTGCAGACCACAATAATCAAAGTACGACCCCGTACTGGTGTCAAAGCGTCTTGTTTTGATTCCACAACCCTAGGTCCGTCGTCTGCTATGAGTCGGGCATACTCGATTGAATCAACATGTGGAGACTGTTACCATGCATAGTGGGCTAGCCATCGTCGAAACAAGCAAAATTAGGCAAAAATATCGATGTTCAGAAGTAGTGGGGGAGATTCAGAGGCAATCATGTTATAGCGACGAGCCTCCGTCTGTCGTGAACTGGTCCGGATAGCGGAAGAGGCTGCCGTGCTGGCATATAGCAGTTCGGGATTCGCTAGAGTAATTCAGGATCCTGGAGTGACTCAAGAGAGACGGCGCCTATCGATTGATTGGTTCCTAACAGTAAGCAATGGACCAGGATCAGGAGCCAGGACGCAGCTATTGACGGCCCAGCCTCTCCATCTCCATCCCGAACCTTCTATTAGCAAGGCGAATACGTCTGATCGAATCACAAGAAAAGAGTTGATCATTGACTTGCTTGAGATTCTGGTTGTTCTGATCCACCAATTCACGACGACGCTGGTAATGTATACATGTACATGTAGGGCCTAAGGTGTTATTATACCCCTTTTGATGGATATACGGCGAGTTCATCGTAATGGAGACAATATTCTCTGTTTAATGGGGAAATCTTGTACGAAGGAATAACGATCATCTTGGGAGGAACAATGAAGGTGCAGATTAAATTACCACCAACCGCGTAATGGCTTCGAAATATCGACACTTTTCTCCTTCAGCATCTCAATGTAAAAGAGATTCACGAAGCATCTGATTGACCGCTTGTGAGACATTCTTTATCCATTGATACGCCGTTACATGCCACGGTAAAGGCTCGACCTACGTTCGATCAGAGGAGGAGAAAGGAATCATCCAGTGAGTTCGTGGGGTACTGCTTGCAACATGACGATTGACTTACATCCTCCCTGCTCGTGCCTTTTGGCCATGACTAAACTCCCACAAGCACCTAGAGGACAG